>WOXC01009562.1:0-132844 GCA_011680675.1 Gymnobelideus leadbeateri | reverse complement strand
TCCTGAAAGAGATCCCAAACTGAAAACTCCAAGAAATATAGTAGCCAAATTCCAGAATTATAAGATTAAAGAAAAAATTCTACAAGCGGCCAAAAAGAAACAATTCAAATATCGAGGAACTACAGTCAGGATCACACAGGACCTAGCAGCTTCTACATTAAAAGAGCGGAGGGACTGGAATTTGATATTTCATAGGGCAAGAGAGCTAGGACTACAACCAAGGATTAACTACCCGGCAAAACTGAGCATAATCTTTCAGGCAAGGAGATGGACGTTTAATGAAGTAAGGGACTTCCAGACTTTCCTAATGAAAGAGCCAGAGCTCAATGGAAAATTTGATCTCAATTACAAGACTCCAGAAGAACATAAAAAGGTAAACAAGGGTAACATAGACTCACACATGCAGAAGTGCACACACCCACACCCACAAACACAAGCTCATTACCTGGGATACAACAAGAGCAAAATGTTCACATCCCTATATGTGGAGCTGATAACTATCAATATTTGAAATCTCTATGATTATCATGACCTGCAAAAGGGTTATACTTAGAGGGTATGGGTATGAATGCACTAACATGGAGTCTAAAAAAAAAAAAAAGACTATTAAGGGGATCAATGGTACTGTAATGGGAAAAAGGAAAGGATGAGCTAGGAAAAGGTAAAATATGCCATCTGAAGAGGCATCAAAACACACTATAGAAGAAGGAAAGTAAGAGGGAGAGGAACATCATTTAAACACTATTCTCACTGGTTCTGGTTCAAAGAAGGATCAAATTAATCAGTGAAGTTTAAGAATCTAAAGTGAATAGACACATAAATTCATTAAATAGAGGAATTGGAGGGAGGGAGAGGAGCACTGTTTGAAATTTACTCTCATTGGTTTGGAATCAAACGGGGAGTAATTTACTCTGATAAGTATAAAAATTTATTGTATCCTATAGATAGTGGGAGGGTAAGGGGGGGGTGAAAAGGAGGAGACTAAAGGGAGGGATTATAAGGGAGGGAAACAGTAGTAAGGGGAGAGGGTAGGTTAAGAAGGGGGGTCACTGGGTGGGAACACTGAGGGAGGGGGCGGTCAAAAGGGAAAACTTCAAGGAGGGGAAGGGAGAAGGAATAAACAAAAACATAAACAGGGGAGGGAATAGGATGGAAGGGAAGAGACAGATAGTCATCATTACTGTGAATGTGAATGGGATGAACTCTCCCATAAAACAGAGGCGGATAGCAGAATGGATTAAAAACCATAATCCTACAATATGCTGTCTTCAAGAAACACATTTAAAACAAAGGGATACCCACAGGGTAAAGGTAAAACGTTGGAGTAAAATTTATTATGCCTCAGCTAAAGTAAAAAAAGCAGGGGTAGCAATACTTATCTCAGATAAAGCAAAAGCAAAAATAGATCTAATTAAAAGAGGTAAGGAAGGAAACTATATCCTACTAAAAGGCACCATTGAGAATGAAGCAATATCACTACTTAATATATATGCACCAAGTGGTATAGCATCCAAATTCCTAGAGGAGAAGTTAAAGGAATTAGAGGAAGAAATAGATAGCAAAACTATACTAGTGGGGGACCTTAATCTCCCCCTCTCTGAACTCGATAAATCTAACCTCAAAATAAACAAGAAAGAAGTTAAGGAGGTGAATAGAATCTTAGAGAGACTAGATATGATGGATCTCTGGAGAAAACTGAATGGGGATAAAAAGGAATTTACTTTCTTCTCAGCAGTGCATGGTACATACTCAAAAATAGACCATGTACTAGGGCATAAAAACCTCACAATCCAGTGCAGAAAGGCAGAAATATTAAGCGCATCATTCTCAGATCATGATGCAATAAAAATTATATGCAATAAAGGGCCATGGAAAGATAGACTAAAAACTAATTGAAACTAAACAATTTAATCCTAAAAAATTGGTGGGTCAAAGAAGAAATTATAGAAACAATCAATAATTTCATTCAAGAGAATGATAATAATGAAACAACATACCAAAATTTGTGGGATGCACTAAAGGCAGTTCTCAGGGGAAGTTTTATATCCCTGAGTGCATACTTAATTAAAGCAGAGAGAAGGGAGGTCAATGAATTGGACATGCAATTGAAAAAGCTAGAAAAAGAACAAATTGAAAATCCCCAATTTAGTACTAAATTAGAAATATTGAAAACCAAAGGTGAGATTAATAAAATTGAAATTAAGAAAACCATTGAATTAATAAATAAAACTAAGAGCTGGTTTTATGAAAAAATCAACAAAATTGATAGACCCTTAGTCAATATGATAAAAAAAAGAAAGAAGAAAACCAAATTATGAGTATCAAAAATAAAAAGGGTGAATCTACCTCCAATGAAGAGGAAATCAAAAAAATAATGAGGAATTATTTTTCCCAATTGTATGCACATAAATATGACAATCTTAGTGAAATGGATGAATATTTACAAAATCACAAGTTGCCCAGATTAACTGAAGAGGAAGTGAATTACCTAAATAACCCCATCTCAGAAAAGAAATCAAACAAGCCATCAATGAACTCCCTAGGAAAAAATCTCCAGGGCCAGATGGGTTTACTAATGAATTCTATCAAACATTTAAAGAACAATTGATTCCAATACTCTACAAACTATTTGGGAAAATTAGTGAAGGAGTCCTACCAAACTCTTTCTATGACACAAATATGGTACTGATTCCTAAATCAGGAAGAGATAAAACAGAGAAAGAAAATTATAGACCAATCTCCCTCATGAATTTAGATGCAAAAATTCTAAATAAAATATTAGCCAAAAGACTCCAACAACTTATCACAAAAATAATACACCTGATCAGGTAGGATTCATTCCAGGAATGCAAGGATGGTTTAATATTAGGAAAACCATCAATATAATTGAGCATATCAACAACAAAACTAGCAAAAACCACATGATCATCTCAATAGATGCAGAAAAGGCTTTTGACAAAGTACAACATCCATTCCTATTAAAAACACTAGAAAGTATAGGAATAAATGGAGCCTTCCTTAAAATAGTTGCTAGCATCTATCTAAAACCATCAGCAAGTATTATATGCAATGGGGATAAACTAGAAGCCTTTCCAATAAGATCAGGAGTGAAACAAGGGTGTCCACTATCACCCCTCTTATTCAATCTGGTACTAGAAACATTAGCAGTAGCAATTAGAGAAGAAAAAGAAATCAAAGGAATCAAATTAGGCAAAGAAGTGACCAAGCTGTCACTCTTCGCAGATGATATGATGATATACTTAGAGAATCCTAGAGAATCAAGTAAAAAATTACTTGAGACAATAAATAAATTTGGCAAAGTTGCAGGATATAAAATAAACCCACATAAATCCTCAGCATTCTTGTACATCTCTAATAAAACTCAACAGCAAGAGATAGAAAGAGAAATCCCATTTAAAGTCACTGTAGACATTATAAAATATTTGGGAATCTACTTGCCAAAACAAACCCAGAATCTATATGATCACAACTACAAAACACTTCTCACACAAATAAAATCAGATCTAAATAGTTGGAAAAATATCAATTGCTCGTGGCTGGGTCGAGCTAATATAATAAAAATGACAATTTTACCCAAACTAAATTATATATTTAGTGCCATTCCAATCAATTTACCAAAAAACTACTTTGTAGAGTTAGACAAAATAATAACAAAATTTATTTGGAAAAACAAAAGGTCTAGAATATCAAGGGAATTAATGAAAAGAAATGCTAGGGAAGGTGGACTAGCTATGCCAGATCTTCATCTGTATTATACAGCAGCAGTCATCAAAACTGCTTGGTACTGGCAGAGGTGTAGAGTAGTGGATCAATGGAATAGATTAGGTGCAGGAGACCCAGCAGTTAATGAATATAGCAATCTATTGTTCGATAAACCCAAAGACCCCAATTTTTGGGATAAGAATGCACTATTTGACAAAAACTGCTGGGAAAACTGGAATACAGTATGGCAGAAACTGGGCATAGATCACTATCTAACACCATATACCAAAATCAAGTCTAAATGGGTGCATGATCTAGGTGTAAAGGATGATACTGTAAGCAATTTGGGAAAGCAAGGAATAGTTTACCTGACAGATCTGTGGAGAGGAAGATTTTAGGACCAAACAAGAATTAGAGAGCATTATAAAATGCAAAATGGATAATTTTGATTACATTAAATTGAAAAGCTTCTGCACAAACAAAGCCAATGTAACCAAGATCAAGAGGGAGGTGGGAAATTGGGAAAGAATTTTTACAACTTGTGTCTCTGATAAAGGACTCATTTCTAAAATTTATAGAGAATTGAGCCAAATCTATATGAATACAAGTCATTCCCCAATTGAGAAATGGTCAAAGGATATGAATAGGAAGTTTTCAGAGAAAGAAATTAAAGATATCTATAAGCATATGAAGAAATGCTCTAAATCACTATTAATTAGAGAAATGCAAATCAAAACAACTCTGAGATACCACATCTCTCCAGTCAGATTGGCTAAGATGACAAAACAAGAAAGTGACAAATGCTGGAGAGGATGTGGACAAATTGGAATACTAATACATTGCTGGTGGAGTTGTGAACTTATCCAACCATTCTGGAGAGCAATCTGGAATTATGCCCAAAGGATTATAAATAATTTCATACCCTTTGACCCAGCCATACCACTTCTAGGGTTATATCCCAAAGAGATCATAGTAGTGGGAGGAAGAACCATATGTACAAAAATATTTTTAGCAGCCCTTTTTGTGGTTGCAAAGAATTGGAAACTAAAGGGGTGCCCATCAATTGGGGAATGGCTAAACAAGTTGTGGTATATGAATGTAATGGAATATTATTGTGCTATAAGAAACGAGGAGGTGACGGATTTCATAATTACCTGGAGAGACTTATACAAACTGATGCTGAGCGAGAAGAGTAGAATCAGAAGAAATCTGTATACAATCACAGACATACCATATCTGTGATGACCAACTATGACAGACTGGACTCTTTTCAGCAATGCAGTGATATAAGTTAATCCCGAATGACTCAAGAAAGTGAGAAATGCGCCATCCAGAGATATAACTAGAAAGAACTGAGCCTGAATCCTGATGGAAGCAAACTAAATGATCTTGTTCTTCTCATTGTTTGGTTTTACTTCTTCCTTACCATCTTTCATCCCACCTAGTACAATATGCCTTTGTAATTGGAATAATGTTTAATATGAATGCATTTGCAGACCCTATACTGTACTATATGCTGTCATGAGGGGAGGGGGGAGGGAAGTAAAGGAAATTTGAAAATCAAGGAACTATGGAATTGAATCTTGTTAACTGAAACTAAACTAATAAATTAATTAAAAAAAAAAGATTTATCTACATCTGAAAAAAAAAAAGAAAAGTGAAACAGTAAAATTAGATGAACAGTGGGTCAGTTTCATATCCATATTGAACTAATCATTCAATCAATACAAAATTGAGAAATGTTTTTTTCTTTCCTATATGGTGAATTGGGTTCAATCAAATCCAGTTTCAACATGTCTCATGGACTTGTGATTTTTTTTGTTCATTTGTTAATCGGTTCCAAAGACATCTACATCTTTGCTCAAGGTCCCATGAGTGGGTGCTTCATTATCTTTTCTGAACCAGGGGTCATCTTTCCTCTTTTCTTCTCCTTGCCACACCTTCTTTTAGACATTAGTCCTTGGATACTTACGTAAAGGATGTTTATTTCCCTACTTCGTTAAATCAATGCTCAGAGTTTCTGAAACAATGAAATGTCATTCCTCTGGGAGTCTTTCTTTTGAAGCAAAGTCCAAAAAGCCTTAGCTAATTCCCAAATGTCTCACAATCCAATTAGCTTTCATTTTAGAAAACACATCTTGTGGAATGGGGAGTCCCCAGATCTTCCACCTTCAGAGGAAATTAATATTTGTGCCTGTAGATACAGTGAAAAGAATACTGGACCGGGAGTCAGGAGACTTGGCTTTGATTCTAGACCCAGAAGCTCACTAACTATGTGACTGTGGACATGCTACTTGGCCTATCTGAAGCTCAGCTTCCTCATCCATGTAATCGTAATAATAATGAACCGTTCTACATCTCTCTTAGAGTTGTGAATTTTTTAAGCACTAAATTGCTATTATATGTAATAAAGGCATACACTTGTAAGGGTAACATATGTAAGGACAAGTTAACAATCATTAATTACTTAATTAATTGGGGCAGTTACATGGCAAACGTGGATTGAGTGTTAAGCCTAGAGTTAGAAAAATTTGAGTTCAAATCTGGCCTCAGACACTCACTGGCTGTGTGATCCTGGGCAAGTCACTTAACCTCTGTTTGTCTCAGTTTCCTCCTCTGCAAAAAAAAAAAAAAGGATAATAACTACCTCCCAGGGATGTTGTATCAAATGAAATAATAATTGTAAAATGCTTGGCACATGCTATATAAATGTTAATTATAATTACTATTATTAAGCACCATAATGTACCAAGCACTGTAGGATACAAAGGTAAAAATAGTCCCTACTCACAGTTTAATGGGAGGGGAGGGGGTGAGGTGGAAAGGAAGAAAAAAATTAACAATTATGTTTAAACAAGATGCATACAAAATGAATTGGGAACAATCTCAGAGACTGGTTTTCATGTGTTATAGACCCATAGGTCCCACATGTGTGGGACCCACCACATGTTGGAACCCCCAACTCTTCTAGGAGTTTAATGAAGTTTAGTTCTAGAAATTCTCCCAACACTTGTTGGGGCAGGAAACAGCTCTGGTGACTCAGGCATGACATAACATGGTAAAAAGCAGTTCAACTGCTCTGGGAAGCCTCTGCAATCCTACCAAAAGCTCATCACCACAGCTAGTTGTCCCTCAGCAGCAGTATACAACCCCAGTAGTCTCAGGGCCCATTCTCTCCCCCACTTGAACTTTTCCCTGCCCCACTTTCCTCATAGCTCTCTCTAACTACATCTATGGATCTGGTATAATCCAGACCCATTGTTTTTTTCCCTTTGTTTCCAATGCCTAGCATGTAATAATTGCTTCCTACATACTGGTTGACTTGATTTGACCTCTCCCCTCCATCCTGCCTTCTGCTGAAGAGGAAATGGTGTCTTCTATCTGGGTAAGGTAGAGTATTTGAGAGGGCAAAAAGGATCTGAGTGTGGCTTGAAGCACTCTTTTTTCACATACCTTATTTGTCTTGCTTTTTTTGCAATATGGTTAATATGGAAATACATGTATAAATCGATAAATTGTTTACTGTCTCAATGCCTCCCCCCACCCCACTGGAGAAAAGAAGATAATTTGGAACTCAAAAAATTTTAAAATAAACTATTAAAATAAAGTGTAATTAATTTTTTAAAAAGAAGAAAGGGAACTAAGAATAAGCACTCCCCATGTGTGAGGATTGCCTGGGTAAGGAGAGCCTATGTAAATTATTTAGGGCCCAAACTAAGCTATAGACCTGCTTAAGTCCTAGGAAAACTGTGAGCAGGTGACTGGCCTTAGTAAATTGTAGCCAAAAAGCCCCAATACCTGGGGCAAAGCTGAAAGTGACACCCCTACTCAGTAGCTCCAATGCCCCCAAATTCACAGCTTTCATTCAGCACAGTGGTTCTCCTTTATAAGCAATATGTTTGCCTCAAAGGCTTCTCCATGTTTAGTCAAGGAGATAATTATGGTTTAGTTTTATATGCTCTCCTATTTATAGGAATCTAATTGGACTCCTTGATTCAGTTTCCACTTCTCAGCTCACATTCAAAAGGGATGTCTGCCCATCTCCTTTTTTTGATTCTGAACCTAACCCCCCAAAATGAGTGTTTCCATATATACAGGACAACATGAAAATAGTATTACATATGAAATCATAGGCCTATTTCATGCCACTTGCTTTTTTATTTTTTAAACATTTATTTATTCATTTTTTTAAATTTTCTCCAGCTACATGTAAAAACTTTTTAAACATTCATTTTTAAAACTTTGAGTTTCAAATTCTTTCCCTTCCTTCAACCTCCTGTGGAGAAAGCAAGCAGTTTAATATAGATTGATTATACATGTGTAGTCATGCAAAACATATCCATAATAATCATTTTGTGAAAGAAAACAGACAAAAAAATCAAGAAAAATAAAGTTAAAAAAAAAGTATGCTTCAATCTATATTTGCCACTTGCTTTAAAAAAAAAAAGCTTAAAAAGTTCCACAAGTTACTTTCAAAACTGTCCTGCTTGTCTGTACTTCCTTCTGTTCCCTTTTGTGCATTAAAAAATGTCTCAACGGCTCTTTTTCGGACATCATTACTGCTAACCCCTCTTTCCTCTAACTTCTCACCACCACCCCTTTTCCTGGCCAATTACAGACAACCTTATAACAAATCCAAGCCCCAGCCTTGGATTATTCCTACCATCTGTTGCTATTACTTCTACTCATGTGCTTGTGAACAAAACCAGAGAAAATCCACACCACGCTGATTGTGTCCACTATAAATTTGTTAAATAATTTCAACTGGGCCCTCATTGCAGCAAGGCAATCCTAATTGATTCACTGTCACACTCAGCTCGTTGGCTTTTCCAAACTCATTCATCCTGCCTCAGACCTCCCTCCCCCACCCTCACAGCTGAGAACCCTGTGTCCTGTTTCACTGAAAAAAATTCAGGTCATTTGCCCAGAGCTGCTTCCTCTCCTCTTATTTCATCCCACATCACCCAGAAGACCTTCCCCATTATGTCTGGTGACATATGGTGAGACATCACCCTTGTCTCCAATAATGAGGCGGACCCTCTCCTTGTGAAGGCAAGCCCCTCTACATCCATAAGCAACCTCACTCCATCCCATCTTTCCCAGCAGATTGCCCTTCTCCATCATTCCCACTTTCTCACTAATCTTAAAGCTTTTTGCAGTTTGTTCACTGTTTCCTACTGCCTACAAATTCACCTGTGCCTTCCCTAACCTCCAGAAACCCCCCACTTTATCTGCCCATCCCCACTAGCTATTATCCTTCACGTTCTTTTTTCTCAGCCTAATTCTCTGCAGTCTGGTTCTTGACTGAATTATTCCACTGAGCTTTCTCTCCCCACAGTGAGTAATGATCTCTAGATTGCTAGTTCTCATGGTCTTTTCTCAATCCTCATGACCTCTCTACAGCCTTTAACATTGCTGAGCACTCTTCTTGATAGTCTCTGGATTTGTATAATGCAGTTCTTTCCTCGTTCTCCTCCTGCCTGTACAGCCTCTCTTTCTCTGTGTGTGTCTGTCTCTCTGTCTCTCTGTCTCTCTATCTCTGTCTCTGTCTATCTCTCTGTCTCTGTTTCTCTGTCTCTCTCTGTCTCTGTCTCTCTATCTCTCTCAGATCCTGAGGGAGGGCTAAAAGAAAAGAAAGAAAAGAAAGCAATAGACTTCAACCCATGACAGAGGAGGCATCAACTGGGGAATGACTGAACAAGCTGTGGTATGTGAATGGAATGGAATGCAATCATTCCATAGGAAATGATGAAAAGGGATAAACTCAGAATTAATTTATTTAAGTATTGTTTGATTTGACTTCCTTGCTGTCCCAGGGTCTCTCAAAAGCCTTCTCTAGCGCCACAATTGAAAAGTATTGATTCTACAATGCTCAGCTTTCTTATATTTCAACTCTCATACCCATATATTGCTACTGAAAAACCTTAGCTTTGACTATCTGGACCTTTGTTGGCAAGGTGATGTCTCTGCTTTTTTTTTTTTTTTTTTTTAGCAATTGGGGTTAAGTAACTTGCTCAAGGTTACACGGCTAGTCATTATTTATGCGTGGGTGCTCATTTTCTGAGGCCGGATCTGATCTCGGGTCATCCCAACTCCGAGGCCGGCGCTCTTACTCACTGCGCCACCTAGCCGCCCCTTTAGGGCAATTGGGGTTAAGTAACTTGCCCAAGGTCACACAGCTAGGTTTTTGTTCGTGTGGATTAAGTGTCAGAAGCCGGCTCCGAACTCAGGTCCTTCTGACTCCAGGGTTGGCGCTCTATTCACTGTGCCACCTAGCCGCCCCGATGGCTCTGCTTTTTAGTATGCTGTCCAGATTTGCCATAGCTTTCCTTCCAAGGAGCAAGTGTCTTTTAATTTCATGACTGAAGTCACCATCTGCAGTGATCTTTGAGCCCAAGAATATAAAATCTGACACTGCTTCCATTTCTTCACCTCTGTTTGCCAGGAAGTGATAGGATCAATTGCCAGGATATTTGGTTTGTTTTAATATTAAGCTTCAAGCCAGCTTTTTCCTATACATAAAGAAATTTAATACATGGAAGAATCATGATGCATATTAACAACTAAGAGCATTAAATAATTTACTATAACCATAGCTCAATAGGTTAGGACGCTAATATTTAAGCTTCATTAGAACATAAAGCAGCTTTGTAACACTATTATTTATTTATAGTATTATTTATACTTTTTTTACACAGTACTTTTACTAGTCCTGACCCTTGGCTGCTAGCAATATGGGCAAAGCTTGAGTAAATCCTTATTAATGGCCTTCTCTCCAGTGCAGAAGTGTCCTCTACTGCCAGGTTGTCCCTACCAATGTTGGTCTCTGTAATCAATAAATTCAGTGGATGCCACCATCTCTAGAACCTTTTAACTCATAAAGTCATTTACTCAAGGAAGTAAACACAAGAGAATACTAGAGTACCAGGAGCAATTCTGCATAGTTTTAGCTTTATAGCACTAGCTGCCATGTGGCCAGGATCACCATGAGACTATATTAGAGAAGGACCTTGCCTTTCCCTACCCTTCAGTAGAATCACATTTTGCACCTAAAAACAGTGGATAAAGTACAGGACCTGGAGTCGGGAAGACCTGACTTCAAGCCAACCTCAGACACTTACTAGATATGTGACCTGGGAAAGTCTGCCCCAATTTCCTCATCTGTAAACTGAGGATAATAATATAACTCCAGGTTGTTTTGAGGGTCCAATGAAATACTATTTGCAAAGCACTTTGTAAACCTTAAAGAGCTATCAATGCCTCCTATGATTATTTTTAGAGGGGTAAGCCAGAAGTTTTCTATTTCATCTTTTAACAGACACAGCACTCCACCCCATTACTGCTTCTCAAGGGACATTGTGACTCTCTCCCCTTGTAAATTTATTTCTCAAACCCTAGGACCATTTAACCCTAGTTTGCACCCCAATCTCTGAGACCATCCAAAAGGAATATAAGAAGCCACAGGTTCCTAGTTCAGGGCATACCATCAAATTAGTATTGCTATTGATCCAACTCTGACATTATACTCTGGTCCCACTAATTCAGCTTTGTTGGTTGTGACCAAGCTTTTCCCTCATACCCTATTTCCAAAAACTGGATTCCTGTCTTACTGTTTCCAAATCCATACCTTTGAAACCTGTCCAGTATTCTATTTTCCTTTTAAGATTTCTCTCAGGATGACCTGAAATTTGTTGAAGACACTGGTGATATTTAGACTTGAGAAAACTTACAGAAGATAAAATAGCTATCTTCCTAAGTCTCTGTATTTGAACAGCATTAGGCCTGTTATGGTTGTTCACAGAAGACACAGCTAGAAGCAGTGGGTTGAAAAACAGAGAGGCAGATTTGGGTCAACATAAAGAAAAATTTCCTATCATTAGAAATATCCAAAGTGTGATGGGTTGCCTTAAGAACTCCTTTTCACTCAAAGTCTTTGAGCAAAAGCTAAATGACCTCTTTTGGGAATGTTGTCAAAAATAAGCTTTCCAGATATCCCCAATCATGCCAACTGCACTCCACTCCATTCAGAACATCATCTCTACTCCTTCCCACACCTAAGAATGGATTCCACCATTAAAATTACACTAGGCTTTGAAAGTCCAACTTTGGCCTTATCTTACTCTGTTCCAGGCCTTTACCACACTTCTAGGATATCTCCATTCATATCACTACATACTACTACCCCATCCTCCTTTTTGCATTTCCCCAGTTCCCCTCTCTCATGTTATTTTCATTGATTAGAAGGTAAGCTACTTGAGAGTAAGAAGTGTCTTGAGGGGCGGCTAGGTGGCGCAGTGAATAGAGCGCCGGCCCTGGAATCAGAAGGACCTGAGTTCGGAGCCGGCCTCCGACACTTAATCCGCACAAACAAAAACCTAGCCGTGTAACCTTGGGCAAGTTACTTAACCCCAATTGCCCTAAAGGGGCGGCTAGGTGGCGCAGTGAGTAAGAGCACCGGCCTCGGAGTTTGGATGACCCGAGATTAGATCCGGCCTCAGAAAATGAGCACCCACGCATAAATCAAATGACTAGCCATGTAACCTTGAGCAAGTTACTTAACCCCAATTGCTTTAAAAAAAAAAAAGAAGTGTCTTGAATTCTTTTGTCTGCATCCCTAGGATTTGGCACAATGCCTGAACACCAGGTAAGAGTTTAACAAATTTACATTTCTCTCTCTCTCTCTCTCTCTCTCTCTCTCTCTCTCTTCACTTATTCTAAATGAGGCCAACTATGCCTCCACTTCAGAGTCTAGAAGCACTGAGGGGTTGGGGTATCTCTTCTCTAATGTTATAGACTCAAGCACCTAATGATTGTGTTCCCCTGCCCCATTTCACTGTAAGCCATTATTGCATAGCTAATACCCCAGAGTTCCAGTTAACATTGATTAACATAAATTTTCTTTTCTTTTTTCATTAAAAAACCCTTTATATTCATTTCATGTTGTTTTAAAATCACAGAAACTGGGTGAGGGAAAAAAACCCAAAGGGGACAAATACAACTGAAGAGTATAGCATCTCACAAAGGTTCTCAGCTTTCAAAGGAGTCTGTAGACTTGAAAGGAACAAGCCCTGTACATCATCTACTATGCAACTTAGTTGAAGGAGCTCAAACCCAGGGCCAAGCAAAGGCCGGGAGCAGCACACCCAGGACCTCAGTTCTTCTCATCAAGGGACTCCAAGTCTATCTGAATCCACTCCCTTTCCTGCTGGTCATTCCCTGACCTGTCCAGTTTTAGATCTTCTTGAATGTTTTCATTGTGCAGGTCTTCAGATGAGTTGCATCTATGCCCCTCTCCTGTACTCTGTCCTTCCTCTCCTTTGTCTTGCCCTTCTAGGTTGTGGACTCACCATCCACCAGAGCTGAGAGATCAGCATTAGGCTCCTTCAGGGCCTCCCCTCTTGCAAATTGATCTTCACTCTTTTTTACCTCTGCTTTGACCTTCTCCAAAGCAGGTTTGGTAGCGTTCTGTTTTGCTCCAACCTTTGGTCCCAAACCCCTCAATTTGAGCCTCGTGTAGACTTCTACTTTTTTCATCATCAATTCCTGGTTGGCTTTAAAATGGCAAGTCTTTTTTTATTTGGCCACCACATCTGTGTTTCAAAGCCTATTTATAAGGTTATGTTTGACTTTCCTTCTCCTAAGTCAGTCTCTAGGGATAGTGAGCTCAGACTTAGCACAGTTTCTGCACAGCAATAGTCCCAAGTTCATTCTAGATGCTGTATAACTGACAGATGAGTCCTTATTTTAGCTACCACTGGACTGGGTCTGTTCTTGGACCCAGGATCTTTTATAACTTCGATCATGAATTTAAAAAAAAAAAAAGAAAAAACTTGGGAAGGACCTTAGGTATCATTTACTTCCACTGCCTTCATTTACACAATTGGAGAATGTTCAGAAAGTTTAAAGGACTTTTCAAAGGCTATCAGACAGAATTTTACTACATATCCTCTAGTTCTAAATTCAGTTTTGTATATTTAGGCACTTTGCACCACATGATACTGCCACCACATAGTCTGTATCTTCCTAGCAATCAAACCAACTATTTGTCTCAGTCAAAATGCAATGCCCTTTAAACAATCTCACCATGCTAGGCACCATTGTATAACCTCGCATAATATAAACATTTGAGTTAAATTCTAAATAGCCCACTGTGCCTGTGCTATGCTGAATCACCTGTTGGGCTGTTGCTAGCAAATTGCCTTCTTTGTGTGCTCCTCTATAAAGCAAATGAGCACTGGTCAGTAAGTGGGGAATGTCAATGCTATGTTTGTCTCGACTGGCCCCCATCAAGACTTAGGGGAATGTTGTAGGAGCTAGTGCTCCTACTCTTATTTTCTCCCACCTCCATGAGAAGAGTAATTAGGGGATGTTATAGGAGTTGGTACTCCCATTATCAGCAATCCTCTTGAGTAGAATAAAGAAATTAAATCCTATCATGTCTCCACTGCTATCCTTCTGGCTGCCTGGATCAAGGGTGAACCTGTTAGAGGTTGGAACCCAAAAGCTTCTGTCTTACAGTAGGAAATTTCTGAAAGAATTACACATAAACAAAAGATGTTAAATGACATATTATGTTTATAAAAACTGATGGTCTCAAGTATTTTAATTTAAACCAGACATAACCATATTTATAAATTCTGTATGTAAAACACAAATAACCAGTCCTTGGTAAATTAAAGCAAAAAATACAGTTTTTATAGAGCTTCCACACAAAATATAATTAGTATGTTAACAATATCACTAATGGCACAATAATATAATTTCCTGAATTTGTACCAATTATACTAAAATATGTTTCATCTAATTCTATTGAATATAAAAATATTAAATTATTCTTCCTTGTTTCATTTTCTCTACCAAAACATTACATAAGCTCTTTTTTTGGTAGTGCTTAAATCACTTCTTGGTAACAAATTAGATTATTTGGAGGCACATTCATTTTTTAATAACACTAGGGTACCAATTGACAGCACTTAGAAGCAGAAATGCCCCCAGCTTACTAATACCTAAGTATCTTACAACACTGATAAACACTGTGCAGGGATGCACTAAGCAATACCACGGTGGCCTTAAAACAATTATGCTACTTCCAAAACACATAATGAAGTACCATAGTGTGATGGGTCTAATCAGGCTCAATACTTATCACTAATATCTGCTGAAGTGAATATAATTCTAGTCTTAATTAAAGCCATGGAATAAGTAATAATTAATTGATACCATAGGTATAAAATTTAATAACAAAGACTTTTTTCCAAATTTAAATCAGTATAATCTCATAAAACAACAGTAATGTATTACTACATCAACTGAAAGGGGAAGAAAAAAACAATATTTATATTTTCCAGTAAGGATATAAAATCATACTATAAATTCTTGGGTAGCAAAATCATGAGTTCAAAAAAAAGTAAACTGTTTTGAATTTTGTGAAGATGGAAAACTGTTTGAAGAGGAAGAATGTGATGAGTGTTGATCTTGTTCAAATGAAAATGAAAAACTAAAATCATCTTTTCCATCTCCAAATGTATGAGTTGAAGGTTCTGATGAAAATGGGAATGTAAAAGTATCTTCTTCCAATTTTCCAAATAAGCCTCCTGAGAAAAATAAATATGAAATGTATAATATTCATATAAATATGTAAAATATGGTACATCATATGCAATAAACATGAATTATATATACAAGTTACAATGAAATAGTTATTAAAATTTTAAACTTTAAAAAGTATTTGATTCTTATTTCCTTATATTATTTTAAAGGAAAATATTAGATATTATTTTTGTTAACTGCCATTATGAAAAACCATGAATAAAATATCAAAATACATTTGACCATAAATCTTTATTTTAAATAGTACTCTTTTGATGTTCTGAGTATAGGCTGTAACCTAAGAATTTTCAAAACTTCCAAAATTTAATTTTATTTCATGAGCATTAATTTAATTGACTATGGAATAAGTAACTCTTTAACAGTACCTTGCAATTTTAAAATTCCAAATACTTCCACATGACATATGGATTATTTCAAGTGCACAATCTCAGAGTTGGGAAGGACTTCAAGGACCTGACTACTTAGTACCTGAATCCTTTCTACAACATAATGTAATGGTAATGGAATTTGAATCCCACAGTAGGATGGACTTGTTGATGTGACGAGATGGGACTGAACTGGGAGGAGCTGGTGCCATGTTTAGGGAGAGGCCCAAGCTGAGAGAGTCCAAAATAACTTCTGGGAACAGCATCATGGAGTCAGAGAGAGAACTGCCAGGGGCCAGAGTTGCTGAGAGAGAGAGAGACAGAGAACTGCTGGCCAAAGCTGCACAGACTCCTGAGGGCCACTTGGAGCTGCCCAGGACTTCTGAGAACTGCCACCGAGGGGCTGCTAAGAACTGAGGAGGCATGCCTGTGGTGCCAGTATTTTATTTGTCTGTTTTGATGTTACTTTGTCAGATTCGTTTGTTGATAGAGGCCTCAGACCTTTTTGGGCCTAGGATGATTTCACAGGCAGAAGGTGAATTGAAGAGGATGCCAGCAGTGTGCATGAATATTATGGTGTCTTTGTTAAGCTTTTTCTTCCCAGGAACAGAAACTCCTGAGAACTTGCCTTGGGTCAAGATAAAGAAAAGACCTCTCCTTAGGTATCCATTGCTGTGATGATATAGTAACCTAGTTATGACCTAGGGGTGGATGGCCTTTGTTCTTTTCACTGCCCCTTGAGAGGGTGCTTGGTGGTGACTGATGATATTGTAATTCAATTGTGATCCAGAGGTGGAAAACTTTTGACCTTTTTACTTTGTGACTGACCAAATGAATGTACTTTATGATTGGAAACTAGTCTCCAATTGATAGAGAGAAGACTTTGTGACTGACTAAATGAAAGTACTAGAAGTACTAGTAAAGTACTTTGCACAGTGAAAGTACTAGGAGTACCTTCTGCCTATGAAATCAGCTTGGGCCCATCCCACTGTGGGGTTCAAATACAATTACCATTGCACATACCCAACAATGGTCATCTAGCATTTGACCATTACATTTTTGCATAACTTTAGGATTATCTAAAATTAAGAAATCTTATTTAAAAAGAGTGTAGAATTTGGAATCAAAAGACCTGGTTTCAAATCCTAGCTCTGTGACTTACTACCTGTGTGACCCTGTCAGGCAAAGTCACAATTGTGAAACCAGTTTCCACATCTGTAAAAAAAAAATGAGCTAGATGACCTCTGAGGTTCCTTCCAGCCCTAAGTCTTTAATTTCTTCTTCAGCCTTTTTCTCTTTGCAGCTTTCCTCCACATAATAACTATTACAACTGCATTTACACAGTGCCTCCTGTGTGTCCGGCACTGTGCTAAGTGCTTTACAAACATTATCTCAGTCCTCACAACAGCCCATTTCACAGACAGAAATCTGAAGCACTTCAGTGAGCATCTGAAGCTGCACTTGAATTCAGGTCTTCCTAACGCCAGGCCCAATGTGCTATGCACTGTGCCATTTGGTTGCCTTATCTCCTCATTTACAAAAGCCTTTCCTAGAAAAGGCACACAGCACTGAATATAATGCTCCAAATGTGATTCAACCAGGGACCAGGGCAATGTAGAGCAGGGGCCCTCTTAATGTAGCCTAAGATTAAATATTCTTTCTTGGCAGCCATATCACACTGTTGAATCATAGTGAACTTGCAGGATGCTGAACTCTCTATACTTACCAGAATCCCAATCCATCTTGTACTTGTGAGGTTGATTTTTTAAAACCAAGATATAAGATATTAAATTAATCCCTATTAAATTAAATTTCATATTCAGCTCAATATTCTACTATTAAAAATATTTTTGAATTATGGCTATGCATCCCAGCTTTGTGTCATCTGAAAATCTGGTAAATCAACATGTCATTTATGCATTTATTTAAGCCTTAGAGAAAAGTGTTAAATAGGTCAAGGACAAGCACAGACTCCTGAGGCATTACCTTCCAAACTGACATCAAACTATTTATGACCTTTGGGTCTATCCTTTCAACTAGATTCAAACCCACCTGTCTGGCTATACTAGAATAATAGGCAGCTCAAGCTAACACTTTGCTAAAATCTAGGTCTCCCACACTTTAAACTAGGCTAAAAACAGCCCCCTGGTTTGCTCTACCAGTCTGGTAACTCTGCATTAAAAACCCACCACCACTAGTTCCCTCTTTCTGTACAAGTCATCTGCAACGTTTCCTGGTCACAATATTACTTCTGTTTCTCTACCCATTGATTCTTTATTCAAGCACACTCCACCATGGCTATCCCTCTGGTTTCTGAATTTCTTCACTTGAGAATATTTTCTTAATATAGGTGTTAGAGACATGACTGTGGACTTCATTTTCCACAATGCTTTAGACCCTATTCATCATGAGAAATTTTTCATATTATATTAGAAGGCTGCGCATCAGACTACATCATAATAATGTCACCTGAGTCAAAGTTTAATTGCAATGTAAGAGTATCAAAAAAGCACTTCCAGAATGTCATGTCAGAGGTGTAGTATGGGAGTAGACATGGAACCTAAGGAAACCATGTTGCAGAAATGCAAATGACATTAGGAATGGACAAAGAAAGGGAGGTAAGAAAAAAAGCAAATGGCATTAACCAGTTCATGGTGTCTTGATTTTGGCATGGCATCTGAACTTTGATGAAAACTACATAAAGAAGACAGCAGTGTTCATAGATCATTGTTTTATTGAGACTAGAGAAAAAGCTATTAAACAGAGTAGCTTCAGAATCTAAGATTTGATAGATTACTGTATGCTTGAAATAGCTATGTTCTGTTTTTGTATAGTTAGGAACAAAAAGGGATTACACACAAAGTTTATTAGCACTCTCCTGGAAATGGAGGCAATGGCAGCCGGTATGTGGGTTTAGAGAAGGGGTTTTTAGCTTGAGATTCATGAACTTGGGTTTTGAAAAATATTTTTGATAAATGTATTCAACATTATGGATTTCCTTTTTAATTTCATGTATTTTATTTTATGCATTTAAAAACATTATTCTGAGAAAGAGTGCATAGCCTTCAGCAGACAGCCAAAGAGATGTACCACACAAAAAAGGTTGGGAATCCTTCACTTGGAGAATGTTTATTACATGCTTCAATTTCTTATTTCCTTTGGTATTTTTTTTAACCACCTTTTGGTTTTGAACATATGTGTCATTTGGTAATGTTGGTGACTTGAGTTGTGGTTTTGAATAGATAATGACCTAAACAAAATACTGAGTGAAAGTGTAACTAAGAAGGATGCTACACCCAGTGCTTTCCCTCCTCCTTTGCCTACCATATTTTTTAAGGAAGTAATTAGGGAAAATTGCCCAGAATAGATAAGAAAACACAATACTAAGCAAAAGGGAAAAAATGCTGTTGAAAATTTTGCTTGATTATTTTTCTCTGTTGTAAGAAAGAGTCTCATAGAAACGGCATGTATTGGGACTTGGCTTTAATGTAAAACCCCCCCCCAAAAAATAGTCATCAATAAACATAAAAAATAATGTTGTTATTAAAACCTTTGGAGAAATAGCTTGTTTTTGCTTTAGATAATACTGAAACTTGGTGCCATGAAACCCATGATCGTAATATGGTTCTGAAGGCATAAGCTTTATTCAAAAGAAACTAGATAGGTAAAAGAGAGGTGAGGCAGGATGATATTATATATTGAGAAGGTATATATACCATGAGATAAAATCTAGGAACAAGAGTGGATTAACATGATTGAAAGAATTTAGGAGAAGATCAATGGAGGGAAAACAAGAAATTTTGTCATCACTATATTCTGGGTTGTGGCAGTGGTGGGGGTCTTTCATTTTCAAAGAGGATCAATGACATCACAGGTGATGACTTGTATGTAGACTGGATTTAAGTGAGGCAGAATTGGACAAAGTTGCCAGCCTCACCCTTTTTTCCAGAGTAATCAAGTCCAGTGACAAGACAAAAATAAAGACAACTGTCAAGGGTGTGGGATGTAGTGCCTGACCAAGCTCTGAGCACTCCATAGTGCATTTCAATCATCTTCATGGCAGTTGGAATAAATTCTTCTCATCCACTCATTCTGCCAGGTAAAAGTCTTCATATGTTTGGGGTAGACATACCCCTAACTCACCAACAGGTTTAAGGCCTATTGTTACCCTGAACATGGTTTAACCTGTCTCTGAGATGGTTTTAGTAGGATGTGACTGCTAAGCATGCAAAAGCTTCTTGGAACTACAACTTAGAGTTGTGTGACAGGTGGTCACCAAAGCTGGATAAGAAGCCCTGAAAAAGACTTAGAAAACCTCACAACAGAGGTGCCAGTTCTCTCTGAACACCCTACACATCCCATGTACTATAGACCATTTGGACAGAAAGAGGTAATAAATGAGGAATTTAAGAAAGAAACACAAGCCTATCATAAAGACTTAATATAGTAGCCATAGGAGACTTCAATTATCAAAACAGTTGCTGGAGGTGCTCTTTCTGTGAAGAGCAATGATCCTTACAGATTCTTGATTTACCGAAATTAAAATTTCATCCTTCAAAAGGTGAGGGAACCAACATAGGGGAAATTTTATTAAGGATTCTATGAACAAAAAGGAACAAGTTGCACAGGCAGAAATCATGGGAACTTTGAGAGAAGTGCTAACTCCCTCCAGAGTTTTAATAGAGAGGGAGAAGAAAGCACGGCATGGTCTGACATGCACACTAGATTTTAAGAGCACAGTTTTCAAAAGAATAAGAAAAGAGTTTTCTGGGATTCCAGGAATTAAAATTCTAGAGGAGAAGTCAGTACAGGAATAACTGGAAACTCAATAATTACATTCTGAAAACACATAGGAAAACACTTCTGCTCAAGAAATTTGGGTATTATCTGAAAAGACTGATGTGGACTTCACAAGGACTTCACCAGTCAACCTAAATACTGAAGATACATAGAAGATGAAAGCAAGGACAGATAATAGGAATACAAAACTGTGGCATAGTCCCATAAAAGTAGTATCAAAACTGCTAAAGTTTAAAATGAGGAGAGGTTGGTAAAGAATGCTAAGTACAACAAAAAGAGGGTTTTGATTTGTTTTGCTTTGGCTGTACTGTGGCAAAAAGGTGGATTAAACAAGGATAGGATCACTGACTGGAGCTCATGAGGTGATGCTCACAGACAGTGAAGAGGAAGCAGAGTTGTTCAATTCTTCTTTTTCTTTCTTTTTTTGCCAAGAATGACTTTTACACTAGAAATGACAGAATTTTACAATGTACTGACAGGGAATTAATATACAAGCTACATACGAAAATAGGAGAGCAGCTATTTACTTTTGATGAATTCAAGAAACCTGGCCTAGATGAACAACATTCTCAAGGGCTGAAAGAACTAGCATCAGTGACTGCTGAGTCCTGGTCATCAATATTTTAAAACTTAGGGAGGATGGGAAAGGTTTCTCAGGACAAATGAAAAGTAAATGTCTCAATTTTCTAAAAAGGAAGAGATAAAGCCTGCCAATTATGGGCCGATGAGCTTGACTTCAATTCTGGAGGAAATTATAGAATGGATCATTAAAGACATGGTTAGTGAATATCTAGAAAAGTAACTAAAAATGACAAAGAACCAGAATGGTTTCATCAAGAATAGGTCATGCCATACTAATCTTATTTTATTTTTTGATGAAGTTATTAAGCTGGTATATCTTGGGGAAGCTATTTACCTAGATTTTAGCAAAGCATTTGATTAAATACTTTAAACCATTCTTATGGAAAATGGACTAGATGATAAGTAAAACTAGATGGATTCACAATTAGTTGCATAAGCAGACTCAAGGAATAACTATTAATTGTCCAGCATCAACTTGGTAAGAGGTCTCTAGTGAAGTGCCTCAGGGATCTATTCTTAGTCCTGTGCTGTTTAATTATTTTCAGCAAAGACTTAAATAAAGGCATACAAACATACTTATCATATTTGTGGATAACATAATATTGAGACACATAGATAAGACACTGGATAACAGAGGCAGGATCCTGAAAGAGACCATCTCTCATGATGGTACACTGGAAAGAGGCCAATAATTGAGTTGATTGAATGACTGAATTACTAAGTGATTGACTGACTAAATGATTTTACTTTGTTCAAAACTGTGTGACCACTGTGGTGAAAGCGATGTGGCCATTTTCTGTGATAAGTTGTTGTGAATGCTGTATTTTGATTATCTGTGATAAGTTGTAACATTGTGAATAATGTACCTTGATTTATTGTGAATGTTTTGCTCTGATTTGTTATTGAATAAATAGAGTGTTCACTATACTATGTAATCAGAACTTTAAAAGCTGTTCACAGTAGCATTCTTCTGGAAAGCTGCTTGTGCTTGGCGTTACAGCCCCTAAACTCACTTCTCCAAATTTTTCTGTTTCTATTAAGGTCATCAGCATCCTTCAAGTCACCCAGGTTTAAAACTTTAGTCATTCTTAACTCTTCTTTCTCCTCACTGTCCACATCTAGTCAGTAGACAAATCTTTTCAGTCCTTCCTTAATATTTCTCATGTCAATCTCCATCTCTCCATACATACAGATTCTACTCTAACTCAAGCCTCCTCACCTCTTACCTAGACGTCTGAAGTAGCTTCCTAACGTGTCTTCATTTAACCAATGAGGTAACACATAAAACATTTCATGAACCTCAAAGACTTACATATTGAAGCAGACACGTGACTTCACTGCTAGCAATGCAGCTCGGAAACTTGTCAGTGACTTGCCCAAGATCACAGGGCCAGTGAGGGAACTTCTGAAGATCTTCTTGATTCTGAAACGACCTCTCCTATGCTACATTGTCTCAGCTGCTATTACTTGCTTCTGTTCTTTTTATCAGTCTCTCATCTTTCCATAGAACCGCCCACACGATCTTCCTACAACTCAGGTTTCACTACAATGTCACTCTCCTGAAAAACCTTTAGGGGCTCCCCAATACCTCTAGGATAAAGTACAAACTGCTCAGCCTAGTATTTAGACCCTCTAAAGCTTGACTCCTGCCTACCTTTCCTGCCTTATTTCCTCCTGCTCCTCTTCACAAGCTATGTTCTAACCAAATTAGTTGTTCTAGAATTCAGAAACGTATCTCCTGCCTCTGAACAATCACCCAAGTATGTGTCACAGTACTAACTCCTCATCTCATCTTTCAGAATCTCTGATTTCCTTCATGGATTAATTCAGGTGTAACTTCATTAAGCCTTCCCTGGTCCCCAAGTTAATGCTCTTCTCCTCAATTTGCTTTGCAATATATTAATTTGTTTATTTGAGGCATTCCTGTTAGTAGACTGTTAGCTCCTCAAGAGAAACGGCTGTTTTATTTTTGTCTCTGTATTTCTAGTGCTTAGCACAGTACTTAGGAAATTTCCCAGCAAATAAAAGGCATTTACTAAATATCTGTTGAGTTGAACTGAATTTTTTAATAGATAACAAACTTCAAGTCAAGGCTATTATATATAATAAAATACTTACCAATATCTTTTTGTGAGGAGACAGGATTTAAATTTCCTGAAGAATAATTTTCATCAAACTGAAAAAAAACATTTCCATTAATTTTAACTTGTAAGAGCAACATAAAATAATTATAAAATACATATTTAAAAGTATAATATAGTCCTTTATGGTTTTCATATTGGACTTAATCTATGTAAAAATTGGGGTAAGGAGTAAAATATATATACAATAATGAATTACCCTTAAAACTGTGCCTCCATGGTAGCATGAAGTACACTTACTTGTATGCTGGTACTACAAAAAATGATATGTATTCTGTATTAAATATATTGACTTTAAATGCTAGTCAAGTGCAATTATAGTTCTATTCAATTCTCCTATCATTCTGAAGGAAGGCTTGTTGGATCAAATGCTTGAGGTGGAATGATACACTGTGAAACTAGAATCTGAGTCATTTACAACACCTTTTCCCTGTGTATAATTCCACAGAGTTGAGTTATATGTATGATTTGAAATATGGGAGAGCTAAGGAAGTGTTAAATGTAAAATTTTAAATACATGAACTGAAAGGCAGGATGGAAGAAAGATATAATATTTTTAAATTATTTAATTTAAAACACATTAAAAAAAATTAGATAGATAGATAGATAGATAGATAGATAGATAGATAGATAGATAGATAAACTACCTCTTTGGAAATGTTTCTAGACATTTTAATTCATTTGAATATTCTGTATGATAGCAAATTTTTGTCACTTAAGAATGAATTTGGATTTCTGAAACATCTAAAACTCAATCAGAACCAAGTATTCTATATACTAAGAGATCACTCTAGGCAAAATATAAATTGTTAAACTATTCCTACACAGATAAAGTTTGTCCAAATATATAAAAGGCAGTTTTTAAAAGAAAAAATGTAAACTATCAATAACTACATGAAAAAAATTTTGGAAATCACTAATGATAATAAAAAGGTAAAACTAGAACAACTGAAATTTCACCTCACACAGCTTGGCAAATAGGACAAAAGGCCAAAACTATAAATTTTGGAGGAACTGTGAAGCTATAAATAGGCCCAGTATTGTATTCTGCAATGTATTTGCATAATGGTCCAGTATATGTATTCTGGAAAAACAATTTGGAATTACACTAGAAAAGTCATTAACTTGTACATATCATATTCCATATTACCAATTAATAGTATGATTAAACATATACCCCAAAGAAGTCAGAGACAGGGGGAAAGGTCTCACATATCCATAAATATTTTGACAACATTTTTTGCATTAGCAGAGAACTAGAAACAAAGTGGATATCTATCAGCTGAGACAATATATAATTTAAAAGAACAAAATGTCAGTTTCTGATATTACCTGATCTGGTAAGTTTTCATTTCCAAATTCAGAAGACTCAAATAAATTAAACCCAGGTGACGTGGAAGAAGAACCCATAAGAAAAGAAAATGCATGTGGTGTCTTTTGTGATTTGGCTTCAAGTCCTATATTTCTAAGCCTGTTATATAAACATAAAAATTATTGTCATATTCTTATAAACAATTTTTAAAGAGAACTATCCCAAACATCTTTGTATAGACCCATCTCTTATTTAACTATGAACATGCCATTAGGCAAACTTTCTGATAAATCAAGTATTTATTACAGTGCCTAACATAGTCTTAGCTTCAGTGAACGTACTACTAATTAGGAAGACAAAAATAAAATCAATAAAACAATGAGAAAAAAATAATAAAAATGCAATAAGACATGTGGTAAAGACTGAAAGGGAAAGATCACTAAAAGTATGATCAAATAGGTCTTGATCTGGGCCTTCAAGAATAAATAAAATTTAAATAAATAGGAAGGAGGACAGAAAGAACATTCCAGATTGTGAGAGCAACATAAGCAAGTGTATGGTGAGTGAAGGGGAGTAGGATATGAAGTGAAAATAGTGAGGAGGCTAAACATAGTACCACAGAATTTGGGAATTGGGAGAGAATGCAGTTGCTATCCAGTCTATTTCATACATTAAAGGAATCCCCACTATGACATATCCCACAAGAATATAGGTAATGAGAACAGATAATGATTATGGAATGATGAGAAATAAGGGTGTTTACTTTGGGGTCTATCACTGTAGGCTTTGAAAGTCAGTCAGACAAGTTTGGTTCAATTGTGATATGTAGGCTCTTGAGAAAGAGAGAACATAACAAAAACAATGTTTTATAATGATTAGCTTCATAGTCTGCTCCACTGAAAGTCACTCTGGGTTTTCAAAAGCTATGACAACTTATGAGAAAATTTTGGTAGATCTCACCAAACTGGAAATGCTTCATTAAAAAAGGGGGATATACTACATGTACAGTCATGACAAAGGATATATAGCATCTCAATTAGTCTAGCTAAATTCAGAGAAATTCAATACCATGTTGGCTTCAGGGCAATGAATTTTTCAGCTTACATCACCTACTCACATTGAAAAGAACACTAATATGGACAAAATGACAGATTGCTGAAGGATTGAATAAAGTCCCATAGTGACATGAAATACTATTGTGTAATCCAGATATTAAAGCCTGGATGGGCACGTACTAGAATCAGGAAGACTAATTTACCTGAGTTCAAATCTGGCCTCAGACACTTATAAGCTGTGTGACCCTGGGCAAGTCACTTAATCCTGTATGCTTTAGTAGTTCCTCATCTGCAAAATGAGCTGGAGTAGGAAATGGCAAACTACTCTAGTATCTCGGCCAAGAAAACCCTAAATGGGGTCACAAAGTGTCAGACAGAACTGAAACATCTGAACAACATTTAAAAAAAAAAAACCTGGCCAAGATGGGTGATTAGGTGGTGCAGTGAATAAAGCAACAGCCCTGGTGTCAGGAGGACCTGAGTTCAAATCTGGCCTCTGACATTTAACACTTACTAGCCATGTGACCTTGGGCAAGTCACTTAACTCCAATTGCCCTGCCTTCCCCCCCTACAAAAAGAAAAAAAGAAAAAAAACCTGGACAAGTGTGATGGAAGTAAGATTAGAGAACAAGGGACACATCCAAAAGCATTTTAGAAGAATCAATATGAATTGATTATAAATCTGACATAGTAGATATAAGGGAGGACAAAGTTGAAGGGGACCATAAGGTTTCTAGACGAGGAAACTGGGATGATGGTGTCAATAAAGAAATAAGGGATTTGGGAAAACAAAGCAACTTTTGGAAGAAACTAGAAAACAATAGTATAAAATACTAGTACAATCTGATAGGCAACAAACTGAAGACCTTAAAGCAACAAGTAAATATAGGTAAATAAACTTTCTAATACATAGAAATGTCATTATGATCACAGATTTAGAGATAGGTGGGGCCTAAATTTTCATCTAGTGCATCCAATCCTCTCATTTTTTTTTATAAATGAAGAAACTAGGCTCCAAAGAGGTTGTTATTTGGCCAGTATCAATTCCAAAGGTAGTAAATCAATCAACAAGAATTCATTAAGTTTCTTCTCTGTGTAAGGCACTTTGCTAGGTGCTGGGAATACAAACACAATGAAGGAAACAATCTCTACTCTTAAGACAGAGCCAGGATGTGAACCTAGATTTTTCACTCTTAAGTCAAACATCTTTCCTCTAGAGTACTAGAAATGTTAGTTATAGAAATAAAAAAAAAGAAAAAGAAGTTAAAGTAATAACTATTAGCAACAAATAAGTAGAAATAATTATCTTTATGGAAAATAGCGTAATTTACTTGAAAAACCCTAGAGAATAAAAAAATAAGAAAAGCTTCAGGAAAGCTGTAGAAAACAAATTTTCAAAAATCAGCAATTCTGCTTTTATTTGATATTTCTATTTGAGTAGTTTTGGCATCACAGAAGGGACTATACTAAATTAAAAGGTGAAGGCATTATTTATTTGGACCTGCTGACCTGTTATCTCTAAAGTATGGGATTTTATGTGAATGTTTATGTGATATGTAGTATTATATGCAATATTATGTGATATTCCCAATGGGGTGCCTAACAGTTTACAACTGCAGTTTCATGTTCTATAACATGGAACAAAGAAGATGGATATGGGACTCCTCAATGGATGATAGCATCTCTATATGATAGTATGTTTTGTTTATTCTGTATGAAATCATTTATCTATAATGGGATAGAGACTAGACCTAGATGTAATTGATATGAGGAAATCCCAGATGAGAAAACTCCCTCCACTAATGCAGAACAGTATCTTAGTTGTAAATTACAGTCTTCAAGCATTTTCTAGGTCACTGAGAGGTTCAGTGACTTGTCCATGGTCACAAATCAGTCTACATTAGAGGCAGCACTTGCATCCAAGTCTTACTGCCTTCAAAGTCAGCTTTCTATCGACAGATAATTAAATTCAAGATAATTAAATCTAACTTATGAACTGTAATGCTAAACATGTTACATCAGGAAACAGAGAAGCACAACTTTTTAGTTATAATACTATCTTCCTCTTTGCCACTGGCTCAGTCAATTATTTGCTTTTGTTGTTTGTTTCCTTAGCTACAAAAAGGGATAAAATCATTCATCTTGTTTAATTCCTTGAAATTTTCACATAAAAATCTATAGGCATTAGGGTGTATTGTTATTATCTCAATTATACTTATAAATTAAAGGAAATCTTTAATAACTTATTATTATAAATAAATAATTTAATAAGTAATGAAACATGAAGGAAAATAAAACCCTACAGTTCAGATGAAGGACTTTTAGAAAACTCTGATTTCTCCATATATTCAGGTGTTTTCAAAAACTCAGGAGTTCTTAAAAATCGAGGCATTTCAGGAGTGCTTGGAAATTTTTCATTGTTTTCTTCAGTTTCATCATGATTATCCTCTTCTAATTTGCCCATGTGTTCTGTGTGGCCGTCCTGTAAATTCACAATGCATAGAAAAAAATCAGATAAATTTTACAGTATGAAATAAATAACACAAAATATTTTGAGTCCTTATGAAGAAATTACAGCAATCCATAATGAGAACAAAGGAGCGCTGAAACCAATCAATTGGCAAACTTTTTCTTTTTGGCTTTTTGGAGGGCAATTGGGGTTAAGTGACATGCCCAAAGTCACACGGCTAGTAGGTGTGTCAAGTGTCTGAGGCCAAATTTGAACTCATGTCCTCTTGACTCCAGGGCCAGTGCTCTATTCACTATGCCACCTACCCACCCCAATTGGCAAATATTTGATTTCTTTATCAATCAAAACCATGTAGCAGACAGAGGTAGGACTAGTTTAAATATAAACTCATTTGTGAGGTGGAGAGAAGATGGCTGAGAAGAAGGAAGTAGCACAGTGAACAACCCCTAAAACTCTTCTAAACAGACCTAGAAAATGCACCAAATTTAATCCTGATGAGGAAATCCAAGATAACATCACAGAAAATCATTTTTCTAGCCAAAGGCAGCATAGGGAAACAGACATAGAGGTCTATGGATACTGGAGAAAGGGTCTTGCCAGCTCTCCCATGAAGTACTCCAGAGCATAGGGATAAAACTGTGCCTCAGGGCAAGAGGAAGTCATAGACCCATATTGGGCAGCATGATGGGAGAAAAATGTCAACTGGCAGTTTTGTTATCCATACCTACTTCCAGATCACAGATTCAGGACAGACTGATGAGGGCAAGTGTATTCCCAGTTAGGGAAGCCCTGGGTTGTGTATCTAGAAAGAAGTAGATAAAACCTGCAGAGGGGGGCAGAGCCAAGATGGCAAAAGCAGTAAAGCTCCAATTATGTCCAATACATTAAAAAAAAGACTCTAAACAAATTTTAGTGCTACAGAACCCACAAGTGACAGAGAGAAACAAATCTCCACTGAAGGCAGCTTGGTAGGCCAACAGGAAGGGTCTATTC
The DNA here is from genome assembly GCA_011680675.1 of Gymnobelideus leadbeateri. Classification (NCBI taxonomy): domain Eukaryota; kingdom Metazoa; phylum Chordata; class Mammalia; order Diprotodontia; family Petauridae; genus Gymnobelideus; species Gymnobelideus leadbeateri. Next base: position 103,793 of record WOXC01009562.1, on the reverse strand, counting down.
CACCAGGCTGGGAGCTGAGCAGAGTCTCACATGAGTCCATGGTTCTGGCCCCAGGGTGGCCCTGACCAGCAGTGGGCAGAGCAGACTTCAGGAGAGTGAATCACCAGTAGCTGTGGCAGTTTTCAGACTTCTCAACCCATAAACACCAAAGAGAAAGCAAAAGATCAGTGGGGAACTCTGTTGCAACAGGGGGAGAGAAGAGCATGGCCTGGCCCTTGCACCCAGGGCGAGAAGTGGCAGAGGCACAATGGCTGCAGTTGCTGCTGCATGGCTGCCTCCAGAGCTCCTGGCCTGCAGATGGTAGGGAGACCAAGAGACCACTCAGAGGGTAATTGCTCTTGCTTTAACTTTCTTGGATCTGGATCTTGGTCTTGTGCAGTGGTCCTGGGGTGTGTGACCAGTGTGCCAGAGCTAGTGGGAGCTTTCTCCATTCTGGAAGCAGAGTTCTACCATGGTAAAGAGCTCAAAGGGGGGGCGGCTAGGTGGTGCAGTGAGTAGAGCGTCGGCTCTCAGAAGGACCTGAGTTCGGATCTGGCCTCAGACACTTAACACACATACAAACAAAAACCTAGCCCTGTGACCTTGGGCAAGTTACTTAACCCCAATTGTCCTCCAAAAAGCAAAAAAAAAGAGCTCAAAGGTCACATAATTGACTGGCAAGATGAGCAAGCAGAGGAAACGCAATCAGACCATAGATTCCTTTTTTGGGGACAAAAAGGATCAAAGCACAGAACAGGAGGAAGACAACAAAGTCAGAATTCCTGCATCAAAAGCTTCCAAGAAAAATATGAACTAGTTACGGGCCATGGAGGAACTCAAGAAGGATTTTGAAAATCAATTAAGAGAAGTAGAGGAAAAATTGGGAAGAGAAATGAGAATGATGCAAGAAAATCATGAAAAATAAGTCAACAGCCTGCTAAAGGAGACCCCCAAAATACTGGAGAAAATAACACCTTGAAAAATAGACTAACTGAAATGGCAAAAGAGGTCCAAAAAGCCAATGAGGAGAAGAATGCTTTAAAAAGCTGAATTGGCCATATGGAAAAGGAATTTCAAAAACTCACTGAAGAGAATAATTCTTTCAAAATTAGATTGGAGCAAATGGAAGCTAATGACTTTATGAGAAATCAAGATACTATAGTACAGATCTAAACAAATGAAAAAATAGAAGGTGATATGTACTATCTCATTGGAAAAAATAGAGACCTGGAAAACAGATCCAGGAGAGATAATTTTAAAATTACTGGACTACCTAAAAGCCATGATAAAAAAAAAGAGCTGAGACACCATCTTTCAAGAAATTATCAAGCAAAATTCCCCAGATATTCTAGAACCAGAGGGCAAATTAGAAATTGAAAGAATTCACCAATTGCCTCTTTAAAAAGATCCCAAACCTGCAGAGAAATAACCAGGGTGGTAATTCCAGACCTAAGCATATTTGTAGTATTTGTAGTTCTGTCACTCTAAACCTTAGCAGAGCTTCCTGCATGGGCACTACAACATCCAGAGGGAAGCTGTGCACCAAGGCAAGAGAAGGTCCCAAATTCATATTAGGGTACCTCAATGGGGACAGGTACCAACTGACAGTTTTGTTACATACTACTCAATTCTAGTTCACAGATTCAGGGAGGACTGAGATGGGGGATTTATGTATCAGAGTGGTATTTCTGGGTAGGAAGACCCTGAGAAATATACAGAGAAAGGAGCAAGTTAAGAAGCAAACAGCAGAAGGATCACTCAGACCCTAAGAGCAGAGTGAGGTATCTGTTCCAACTCAGAAATCTCAGATCAAAGGGAGCTGGCTGAGCCCATTAGCAAATTACTGTTGCTGAGATCCAAACCTAGTTCAGGAAGTTGCAGAGCTCAGGAAAGGGAGGTGGGAGTGGTAGCAATCAGACTTTACCCTGGTTCAGGCCACTTTGGGAGCACTGAAAGCTTGCAGGTCCCCAGTTTGATTTGTCCCTGAGATCCTGGAATAGCAAAAACTCAATATTCCAAGAAAGCAGCAATAGGACTAAGCCAGATCTTCTTTACAGAAATATATATAGCCTGACCCTAACATCAAGCCTGAAGTCAGAAAGCAGGCTAGAAGAATGAGCAAAAAATAATAATAATAATCCCACCATAAAAACAAAGGAGTATCCTACCACTATTATGGCGACAGTAATGCTCAAGACACAAACCCAAAAAGAGAGAATGTCTCCAAAACATCTAAACAAGAGAAAACACAGCATGCATACAAATTCTACTACAGTCTCTAGAAGAGATAAAACAAGAATTTTAAAATGTTCTTTATTAATGAGTTTTTTCAAACTCATTTAATAGTTCTCATATTTAAAAAATTTTTTAAATAGTTTTGAACCAAATACTTACTTGTGGGATATTCGTTGAATCTTTTAATTCTCTTTCTGTTTGTTTTTCTCCACACTCAGAATCTGTGTTAGTTAAACAAGAACATACTATGGTTTGAATAATATATTAACCTCTTAAAAAGAAAGGTTTGGCAGTAAATGAAAATAACTTTATATACATATTATGTATATATATATATACAAATTATATATATACATATATATACACATATGAATCTACTCTTATAGATTTATAGAATTGTTTTTCCTTTCCAATCTGAGTTATTTATGTGTCTTCCAAGATATAGAACCTTCTGACTTTCTTTTTAGAAGATGTAGGAACAAGACAGTTATCTACACACATGCCTAATGCACATAAATAACAACCTCCCTTTATAAATCTACAAACTGCTTTTTGACTCTAACCCGTTTCTTCCTAGTCCTACTCTGCCACACTGAATGAAGGCTATATAGAGGCAGAACAGAATGTATATGAGATAAGGACGTAATTTTTTCCCCTCTCCATACAGGTGACACTATTCCATTGTTTTATGACAAATGAATCTTTCCTATACTGACAGAAGAAGAGATAAACAAAAAGCATTGGTGCAAATTATTTAGTAGAATCTAATTCAAGGAAAATAATAAAATATTTATTAAAGAAATTATTAGTACAAATCATTATATTATTTGGATTTTCTAAAGTTTTTACAATATAAATAATGTAACATTTTTTATAACACCAATATCAAGATCCACTATTTTATTGTCAAGTAGATAGGAAGATACAAACTACATAAGCTAGTGAAAAACTGTCATTACTATCTTTTATATTATCAAATTGATTTTTAATAATCGTGGAAGTTCAATTAAATAGAGGGCTAAAAGCCAAGTATGCCTACCTATGCTCAAAAATAAAAAAGAAATTAGGATATGCCAGGAAAAATCAATGTATGAACAATTAAGAATGTAATAGAAATTGAAAAAATATTATAAGGTAAGTAAATAGCATTTCTTTATCTTATCCTATCAAATATGCAATAAGCAAATTAAAATTTACTTTTAAAAATCACTATTATTTGTACAGGGTGAAATCTAGAAATAATGCCCCATTAATTCATAGGAAAAATATGAACATAAGATACCTGAACTTCCTTTGTCAAAAGTTTGCTTACAGTTTGATTGTTTCTCAAGAATAAATGATCTAAAACGTACAAACATAAGTTTATGTTATTGTTATGTTATTGTTATTGAGTTATTGTTCATTTCAGTAATAAAGCATTTTCTAATTCTAGAAGATTACCTGAATTGCATTAAGTTTTGTGTACTTTTAAGAGCTGAAACTTGAGAATATTTGTCCATCCCAGAGTCATCAACTTCCTGCACAAAATAAATACAATATTTGAAGTGGCTATACAAGACTGTTACTTAGAAATCTGTTTTTTTTTTTTGCTTTTTATTTGGCATTGCCACTGGAATATCCTATGTTTAGTTAGGATCAACACACTTTACTTGGGTACTAAATGTATAATAAATACTGTGCAAGGTGACGAGTTTCATCATTGTTCTTAAGGACATTATGTACAATCTTACTTGGGGAGACAATGCATTACAAATTACAATAGCTCACACCTATGCGATATAATGCAATGTTTTATCAAGAATACTTACATAAATGTTCAAGTAACAATATAAGGTAGCATTGCTAGAATAAAAGGATGGCTTTTTACTTGTCCCTTCCATACCTTATCAAAGTTAATTACCAATTTATTCTACCCATTCCCCAACTTCTTTGTCCTCAATTCTATCCTCTCAACTAAAATGGAAAAAAACAAAGGCCACAAAAGTTTAAGTATTAAAAGCTGAGATTTTTACATATTTAATTTAAAAAGGTTAATCTCTCTAGAGGAAAAAAAGAAACAATTATCCTCTTCCTTAGCATGGCAAGAGCCAGGGCTTTTTTGACTGACTAAACAAGGAAAAACATCACAGATGTGGAAGGATTAGTAAGAACCTTAAACATCACAAGTCCTATCTCATTTTATTGATAACTGAAGCTTTGAGAGGTAAAGTTTCTTTCCAAAGACAACACAGAACTGAGCTCTAAACCCCAGTCCTCTTATTTCAAATCCAGCACTCTTCCCATATTCCCTGTTACTTCTTCATTCATTATTCGAACTCTGCCTTATTCAACTTTTTCTGTTATTATCTTTGATCACTATGAGACTTGCAATGATATTAATTATCCCTTCCACATCATAGGGGTTAGGAATGTGGTGCCTCCATGATCTGGAAAATCTGTTTTTTGGTGCCCCTTTTGTACCAAAAAAGTCTGATTTTGTTTCCTTTTTCCTTTATGGTGTGTTTACAGTAACTTATTGGAAATTTAGGTTGACATTATACAATACTACACACATATTTTATGCATTTCTGAGTTTCTAAACTTTTTCTGTGTCATCTGCTGCACAAAACTTCCAAAAAAATTCACATTTAATTTATTATGTTGACCCACAACATATCAAAACCTCAACAGGGAAAGTTGCAATGTGGAAGGGATAACTATTATTACCTTAAGGGTAAACAGGATTGCTTTATATAATACTTCACAATTATGTAATCCCTTTACTGTTTGCTAAGCAATTTATTCACAATCCACAAGATAGGGAGTGCAAATATAATTACTCCTCTAATTTACACAGAAGCTGAGATTTAGATTAGTTAAACGACTTGTCCAACTTCACTTAACTAGTGGAAAAGCAGGAACTTTTTCTCAATCCCAGGAGGGAAAAAAAAGCTGGAGTGATTTATCTTCGCAAATTATCCAGGAAAATGAACTGTTCCTTGAAAAAATGAAAGAAAGATTTCCAAGAATAAATGAAAAAAAATGGAGCTGAAGAGGTAAGAGGGAATCCTTATATCATACTGATGTTGCTGAGCTTGTAAGAAGGTAGGCAGATGTCTGTCACTCTTACTGTCTCACACCTTTCTGTGGGGCCATGCTACTCTCCTCCCCTTAGGTGTGACTTTCTGACTTTTCCTGTGATTCTTCCACAAAGAATACTGGCCTCTGTAAATAGGCCTCTAAAAATGGAAAATCTCCTGCTCCCACTGCCACTTCCAAATTAGCCTAGCTAAACACTGCTACTAACTCATTTGTCTAAAGAAATTCCATCAAAAGTATTCTCTCTGCCCTCAGAAATTTTAAAAAAGAATCAACAACTACTCTCTTTTTGACACCAAGCCCTGAGACAGAGATCTCACTCAGGCAAAATATGGGGACTTAAAATCTATTATACCTCTTGATACATTCAAACAGTAATGTGCAGTTTAACAATGAAAGTAGTGTAAAGCAAAGTATGAGCAGCTTTCCAGAGGACTACTGCTGTGAATAGCTTTCAAGGTTCTGATTACACAGTATAGTAAACTATTCAATAACAAACTAAGACAAAACATTCAAAGAAAATCAAGGTACATGTTACAACTTTACAACTTAAGACTAAAATAGCCATATAGTTTTCACCAAAGTGGTCACATAGTTTTAAGCAAAGTACAATCATTTAGTCAATCACAAAGTCCTTAATTCAATCACAAAGTACAAAAGTCAAAGTCCTTCACCCATGGAGTACAATCAAGTTACAATATCATCAGTCACTACTCAGTACCCTCTTAAGGGGTAGTGGAAAGTACAAAGGCCATCCACCCCTAAGTCACAATTAACTTACAATTTCATCAGTCACTACTCGGTACCCATAGAGAGGTCTTTTCATTTTGATGTGAGGCAGGCTCTCCGCTTCCGTGGTTCCTCTTCCATGATCCCAGCTGCCACCCCAATCTAACCAACTGCCACCTAAGTTCAAAGGCAGACAGCTCTGAGTTCCTTGTCCAGCTCTCTGTGCAATTCCTGCTCCATATTGAAGCTCACAGTGTCTAGTCCACCTCAAATCTCTCACAGTCTCTGTTCTTGGGAAGACAAGGCTTAACAAAGCCACAATAACATTCATTCACATTAACAAAGCCACAACAATATTCATACAAAGTATCGACACTACAGTTATGCTTCCTCAGTCTTTGGCAGCTCCAGCTGGTTCTCAGAAGCTCACAGCAGGAGTTTGGCTGGCTCTCAGAAGAAGCTCTGCCACCACAAGTTCTGTTCTCAAAATCAAAATCACTTCCTCCAGCCTCCATTCGGCTTGTGCCAAGAAATTCTGTCTCAGTTATCAATTCTCATTTCTCTTCTCAATTCTCAGTTTAGTCTTCAGTCCAACAGTAGCAGCCCAGCCTCCAGATGCTTGCTGAGACAAATTCTCTCTCTGTCTCCCTGGTGGTAGCTGCTCTGCCTCCAAGATTCTTGCCCCAAGAAGTTCTGATTCTCTCAGCTGGGGCTTTTCCTTATATATGGTATTAGTTCCTCCATGTTCAACCCCATCAGCAACAGGGGTTCATACCTTCTGTTTCTTAACAGAAGCTTGATGTAATTAATTTGAAATTAAATGCTAAGTACCTGTTAGCTTGCCAGTACAAAGGGATCTTCAAATTTCATTACTATTACAGTAGCTAAAAGTTTTTTTTTAATTTCCTGGGCATTTAAACATAGAAGGTTAAACAACTTTTCAAGAATCAAGTATATGGGGCGGCTAGGTGGCGCAGTGAGTAGAGCGTCAGCCCTGGAGTCAGAAGGACCTGAGTTCAGATCTGACCTCAAACACTTAACACACACACACAAATAAAAACCTAGTCGTGTGGCCTTGGGCAAGTTACTTAACCCCAATTGCCCTCCAAAAAAACAAACAAAAAAAAAGAATCAAGTATAAGACCTCTACTTCTGGGGGAAGACATCAGGCTCACTTTCTCTAAGAAGACAGGAAAGGAAATGGAACAAGGGACTGAAGAATCATTGTTTTCTTTCTGCGGTCTGATCAGATTTCAGCAATACAAAATCTGGTCACAACAGAGGCAGAAGAGGCTGGAAGATTTCTACCTGAAACCAATAGGAGATCCATACTTATCTCCTTAGAGACACCTGCAGGAGGCAAAGCCAAGATTGTACTGTAGTTCCTTCCCAGGGACAGGAATACTGTCGTCCCTTGCAAAAGTAGCAGTAGTATATTTGATATTTACTAACATGAATCAAAATAAATACCAGTACTTAACAGAAAAAAGAATGATTAATCTAACACCCCAGGGTACTGCCACAAAGGATAATCATTAATAATGAAGGTCCTAGTGAATATGGCAACTGAAGGAACTAGGAACATTTAAAATGGAAAAGACATAAGGGACCATGATTAGTTCTTGCTGTTTAGTCACTTTTTAGTTGTATCTGACTCTTTGTGGGGTTTTCTTTGCAAAGATACTAGAGTAGTTTGCGATTTTCTTCTCCAGTTCATTTTACATATGAGGAAACTGAAGCAAAAAATGTTAAGTAACTTGCCCAAGGTCATACAGATTGTAAGTATCTAAGGCTGGATTTGAATTCAGAAAGATGAGTCTTCCTGACTCCAGGCCTGGCATACTATTCACTGTGCCACCTAGTTTTTTCAAGTATATTAAGGTGTATTGTTAATGTATTTTTGCTTAATGGGAAGATCTTTCCCATTCATTAATAGGTCTGTGTGACCTGCTTGAGTCACATGGAAGTCTGAGTCACATGAGTTTGTGGTGGGAGGAGTGTGCCAAATGAGTGGAGCAGGCAGGGGTGGAAAAGGAAGGGTGGGGCAGAGCTAAGAGGAAGCTGGTCATAGCAATCAGAGCTGGGAGTGAGAGCAGTTAGAGCTGATGGAGAGAGAGGAAGTAGGCAGTGAAAAATTAGTGTTTATTTGTGGGAAGTCCCTAGCAGGGGGAAAGTTTGGGAATGGTTGTGCCCCTTGCATTATTCTTGTGTATAGATTTCTTTGTTGCTATGATAGATTTTGCTTTCTGGTGTTGGAATTAAGCTTTCTGGTATATGACTAAATGTTTTGGTTCTGTCTTCCATGCAGAGAGTTCATTGTATTTTGCAATTCAGAATTACACCGGCATATTTATAGCTGCTATAAGCACTGTGAATATCCTGTTGGTGCTATATGAAGCCTATTTTGTTGAAGAGGGATTAGACCTATTCTGTTTGGCCCCAGGAAGCAAAACTAAAAGCAGTATAAAATTGGGAAATTTCAGATTAATTCAAGGAAAAAATCTTTTTAATGATAAGAACTACCCCAAAGTAGAATTGACTACCTCAGAAGTTAGTTGACATCCCATCTTAGAAAATGTTGGACCAAATATTCTCTGAGAACCCTTCAAACTCTGAAGTTCTGTGATGTAAGATTTTAAAAAATAATAATAGCTAACAGTTATATAGTACTTACCAGGTACTGTGCTAAGCATTTTACAATTATTATCCCATTTGACCCTCACCTTATGAAGGTAGTTGCTATTATCGTCTCCATTTTACAGATAAGGTCAAATGACTTGTCCAAGGTAATTCTTGTAATAAGTGTTTGAGGCCAGATTTAAACTCAGGTCTTCCTAACTCCAGTCCAGGGCTCTATCCTGTGCCACCTGGAAACCTTGATAGCTTAAGCTAGTGATACTAATTGGCATGGCTAGTTTAGATTATACAACACACACACAAATTTGCCCTATTTTGTATTCATATTATATATAACATTTATACATGTATACATATATACGTGTGTATGTGTGTGTGTGTATGACAATACTTAATTCTTACTCTCTTTATCAAAAAGAATACATACCAGTATTACCTTTCTTTCTGGTCTGAAGTCAATCCTGGCAAGTGTTGAATGACTTGATGAACTTTCTTCTTTTTCTTCTAGGTTATAAATAATTAAATCAAATTATTTTCAAAAAGTTCATATATCATGTCCTATAGGTTTGAACTAACACTGTGACTTGATTTTTAAAAATAGGGTTTACATATTACAGTGAATTAAAAGTGATATGCCTAAAAATTATGAAAATATTATGTAACCCTGAAACCTGGCTAACAATTAGACAACCCTTTATCCTATAAATGTGGCTAGGCATAGGGTCGAGAGGCATAATTTCACTGGCACAGGGAATTCCCAGATAAAGAAATACCCTCTACCAATGCAAGTCAGCATCTTATCTACAACTGAGTCTTAGAAAAGGATGTCTTAACTTAGGGTCAGTGAACTTGCATATATTTTTAAATATTTTGATAGTTACATGTCAATATAATTGGTTTTCTCTGTAATCCTATGTATTTTATTTTAGGCATTTAAAAATATTACTCTGAGAAGGCATCCATTTTGGACTGCCATAAAGGTCCATGACACAAAAAAGGTTAAGAAGCTCTGTCTTAAAGAAATGTCTACAGCATCAAGAGGGTAGGTGACCTTTCTAGAGTCATAGCCTGTATGAGGCAGAAGCAAGTTATAAACTGAGGACTTCCTGGTTTCCGGGTCAGTTTACTAAACATGATGTCATGCTACCTCTTATAATAGTTATCTTTGTTGTTAATGACAATGAACTTGATTATAATTCCTGGTGAAAACTAACAAAAATTGAGCTTACAAGTTGAGCAGTATAAGACACAGTAGGGAAAATCAATATCCCTACTTAAAGGTACAGTGATGATATGACTTAGCTGATCTGCAGACCTATTAAAGTCAACCTAAGAATTATTAAGGGCCAAGTTCCTAGCAGCTCAGATACTACAATTCTGTTTTTTAATTTAATTCAATTCAATAACTACTTATTAAGTGCCTCTTATATGCAAGGCATTGTGATTTGTACTAGAAATTATTATTGTTCAGTTGATTTTTTCAGACATGTCTGGCTCTTCATGACCCCATTCAGAGTTTTCTTGGCAAAGATACTGGAGTAGTTTGCCATTTCCTCATCCAGTTGATTAAGGCAAACAGACTTAAGTGACTTGCTTAGGGTCACACAGCTAGTAAGTGTCTTGAGGCCAAATCTGAACTCAGGAAAATGTCTTCCTGACTCCAGGCTGCACACTCTATCTACTGCATTACCTAGCAGCCCCTAACTATACTGATAATAAAAAGATAAAATACAGTTCCTGCTACTGATATCCTCACACTCTGTTGTAGTTTACCTATAAGAGTGTAATTCTATCATATAACTCCAAAAAAGAAAAAAAAATACTTCTAATAAATATAATAATTTCCCCTATCGAAGTGAAGCCAAGATGGCAGAGTAAAAGCAGGAACTTGCTTGATCTCCTGATCCAACCACCTCCAATACCTATAAAAAAAATAACTCTACACGAATCTTAGAGCTACAGAACCCACAAAGTGACAGAGAGAAACAAATTTCCCACTGAAGGCAGCCTGGCAGGCTGATAGAAAGGGTCTATTGCACCAGACTGGGAGCTGACTGCAGCTTCACATGAGCTGAGGCTGCCCCAGACTGGGGGTGGCCCAGGCCAACCAGATTAGACTTCAAGAGAGTGAAGCACTGGCACCTGTGGTGGTTTCCAGACTTCTCAACTCATAAACACCAAAGAGAAAGTAAAAGGTCAGTAGGGAGCTCCGTTGGAAAAGGGTGAGATAAAAGTGTCGTCTGGCTCCTGCCCCCTGGTGACAGAGATAGCAGTGGCATAGCAGCTGCAGCTGCTCCCATAGGCCTGCCTCCAGAGCTCCTGGCCTGCAGATTATAGGGGAACCAAAAGGCCATTCAAAGTGTCTTGCTTGGATATGGATCTCAGTCTTGGGTGGTATTCCAGGGGTGAGAAAAGCTAGCGTGTCAGAGCTTGGGGTGGCTGTAGATAAGGCCCCCTTCTCATAGCTCTAACAACAGCTGCACAAAACCCCAGAAATTTGGGATACAGCTTTCTCCACTCTGGAAGCAGATTTCTACCATGGCAAAGAGATCAACAGTCAAGTAATTGACTGGCAAGATGAGCAAACAGAGAAAATGTAATCAGACCATGGAAGATTTTGGGGGGACAAAGAGGAACAAAAAACTTAGCCAGAGGAAGACAACAAATTCAAAACTCCTGCATCAAAAGCCTCCAAGAAAAATATAAACTGGTCACAGGTCATGGAGGAGCTCAAGAAGGATTTTGAAAATCAACTAAGGGAAGTAGAGGAAAAATTGGGAAGAAAAATGAGAATGATGCAAGAAAATCATGAAAAGGAAGTCAACAGCCTGCTAAAAGAGACCCCCCAAATACTGGAGAAAATAACACCTTGAAAAATAGACTAAGTCAAATGTCAAAAGAGGTCCAAAAAGCCAATGAGGAGAAGAATGCCTTAAAAAGCAGAATTTGACAGATGGAAAAGGAATTTCAAAAACTCACTGAAAAAGACTAGTTCCTTCAAAATTAGATTGGAGCAAATGGAAGCTAATGACTTTGTGAGAAATCAAGATACTATAAAATAGATGCAAACAAATGAAAAAATAGAAGGCAATGTGAACTATCTCACTGGAAAAACCACTGACCTGGAAAATAGATCCAGGAGAAATAATTTTAAAATTATTGGATTACCTGAAAGCCATGATCAAAAAAAGAGCCTAGAAATCATCCTTCAAGAAACTGGCATTCTAGAACCAGAGGGCAAAATAGAAAAGGAAATAATTCACCAATTGCCTCTTGAAAAAGATCCCCAAAAGAAAATTCCTAGGAATATCATAGCCAAATTCCAGAGTTCCCAGGTTAAGGAGAAAATATTACAAGTAGTCAGAAAAAAACAATTTGAGTATTTTGTAAACACAATCAGGATAACAAAAGATCCAGCAACTTCTTTTTTTAAAAGCAATTGGGGTTAAGTAACTTGCTCAAGGTTACTCGGCCAGTCATTATTTATGTGTGGGTGCTCATTTTCTGAGGCCTGGACCTATCCTGGGTCATCCCAACTCCGGGGCTAGCGCTCTTACTCACTGCACCACCTAGCTGCCCCTAGAAACTTCTACATTAAAGGCCTGAAGGGCTTGGAATATGATATTCTGGAGGTCAAAGGAGCTAGGATTAAAACCAAGAATCACCTACCCAGCAAAACTGAGTATAATACTTCAGGGGAAAATGTGGGTATTCGATGAAATAGAGGACTTTAAAGCATTCTTGATGAAAAAACCAGAGCTGAACAGAAAATTTGACTTTCAAATACAAGAAGCAAGAGAAACATGAAAAGGTAAACGGGAAAAAGAAATCATAAGGAACTTATTAAAGTTAAACTATTTACATTCCTATAAGGAAAAACAATAATGGTAACTCATGAGACTTTTCTCAGTATGAGGATAGTTGAAGGGAATATATATGTGTATATACACACATATATATGTAGGTATATAGGGAATATATATGCATATATACACATATATATGAATAGGTATAGGAGGGCATATGTGAGCATATATGTATATGTGTGTGTGTGTGTACATGTATACATAGACAGAGGACACAGGATGAGTTGAATATGAAGGGATGATATCTAAAAAATAAAATTAAGAGGTGAGGGAGGTATATATTGGAAGAAGGAGAAAAGGAGGGATAGAATAGGGTAAATTATCTCGTATAAAAGAGGCAAGAGAAAACTCTTACAATGGAGGGGAAGAGCAGGAAGATGAAAGGGAATGGATCAACCTTACTCTTATTGAATTTGGCTTAAGGAGGGAATAAAATACACACTCAACTGGGTATCTTACCCTACAGGAAAGTAGTGGGGAAGGAGATAAGAGGGGGGATGATAGAAGGGAGGCCAGATTGAGGGAGAGAATAGCTTAAAGCAAACACCTTCAAAAAAGGGACAGGGTCAAAAGGAGAAAATAGAATAAGTGGGGGATGGAATAGGATGGAGGGTAACTACACATGTATAACCTATATTGAATTGCTTATCTTCCTAGTGGGGGTGGGTGAGGAGGGAAGAAGGAAAAGAATCTGGAACTCAAAGTTTTAAAACAAATGTTTTAAAAAATTGTTTTTTTACATGCAACCAGGAAATAAGATATACAGGCAACGGGGTACAGAAATCCATCCTGCCCTACAATAAAGTTGGGGGAGAAGAGGGTATGAGAGAGAACAGGTTGGGGGAAGGGGTATTCAGTAGACTCGATATCTTGGGGTGGGGGTAGGGGAGAGATGGGGAGAAAATTTGTAACTCAAAGTCTTGTGGAAATGAATGTTGAAAACTAAAAATAAACAAGTATGTGAAAAAAAAAATAATTTCCCCTAGCCTGGCAATTTTGTAAAACAAGAGCACAGTTTCTGGTTGTGGTTTTACTAGTCTCCCTCAGAGAAAATAAAGGTGCTTAAAATAGGAGGCTCATTTCTTTTTTGCCATTAGGAAAGAGCAGAGAAGTGTCTACTTCAGTCTAGTGGACCAAAATGGACTCAATGTATTCTTTAAGGGGTATCTCACACTGAAACCTATCAACATTGTTTCTTATTCTATTTCTTTTCTTGAATTATCTAACTTTAAAACTATATAATGCTCTGTATGGTGAGAAGCAGCATGGCATAGTGGATAGAGAGATAGCCTTTGATACAGAAAGAGAAGAAAAATAAGTGATTTAGTTGTAAACACAAATTTTACCTGTTTCTCTTGGTTCTGAGAAATGTCTATCATTCCTTACAGGTCTGACTAAATTCTGAGAATTGTAAGGAAGAAAATGTTGCCTATTTTGAAGATTCTCGTTTAATACATGAAAATGTCCATGTTCTTCAAAAATTCTAAATAGAAAATTCATTAAAAATATTAAAAATCAGTCAAGTATAACAGTATTTAGAATAGAATTCAAAGTAACCTCAGAGAAAGAGCATTAGTTATGGCATTAAAGAACCTGGGTTCAAAACCCAGCTTTCCTACACTATGTGATGATGACAAGTCACTTACCCTTCCTGGGCCTCAACTTTCTGAACTATAAAATGAGAAGGCTTGATGACAAAAGCCCCTCTCAGTTCTAGATCCTATGACAATGGACTTACAACCGAATCCTTTCATCTTACAGATGAAAGAAGTGAAATAGAAATGGGTTAAGTAACGCCCACAGTCACATAGTCAGTGAAAAAACTAGGACTAGATTCTAGGACTTCTTATTTCCTTCTGTGCCATTTCCAAAACATTATATTTTCCTATTTCTTCACAATTCAATTAAATTCAATAAACATTTATTAAGTGCCTACTATATGCCAGGCACTATTCTAAGCCCTATGGAAACAAAGAGAGACAGCCCCAGCCCTGAAGGAGCTTACAATTTGAGGGGGACAACATGCAAACAAATATATATATATATATATATAATATATATATACAAGCTATATACAGGACAAATGAGGAAATAATTAACAGTGAGAGAGTACTGGAATTGAGGGATTTGGGAAACCTTCCTGTGGAAAATGGGATTTCAGTTGGGACTTAAAGGAAGCCAAGAAGTAAGTAACTGGAGTGGATGAGGGAAAGTGTTCTGGGCTTTTAAATGAAGCCCACAATTTATACATATATATATGGGAGAAGGATTTTCTTTTATCCATCTATAAATATTTTACTCCCACCTAACTTTACAATCTGCCTAATTCTTCCCCTCTATGTTACACAACAGTAAACACTGATGAACATAGTAAAATCCTAGATAAAGAAAATCCTTCTCCCAATGCAGATCAGAACCTTCTCTGCAAGAGTACTGAGAGGTCATATAGGCAGCATGTGAGATGGGGAACTTAAACCTCTTTGAATTTACTGGCTCTAAGGTGGACTCTCTATCCACCTATGCTGCACTGCCTTTATAATACAGGGCACTGTATAATTTTACAGTTAGAATATTTTATTCACATAAAATAAAATTAAACTATTTACCTCTCTTTAAATTCTTTTATTTTTTCTAATTTTTTACTTTTTTCTTCTAGGATTTCTGGAAGGTTCTTAGTTTTGGAAATTCTTGCAGTCTGCTAAAAATTAGAAAACATAACAGTGTTTAAAGAAATATTTCTGGAAAATACTGAGGCTATATTAAATTTGCAATAACTAATAAGCATTAAAATTCTGCATATAACCACATTACTATTTTATGCACTTCCATTCTATAGTTGAAAAAATTTCCCATTTTTCTTTTTACAACTACAGGCAAACTTAGCTTTTGAAAAATTCTAGACTAGCTTTCCTATAAACAGGAAGTTAGAAACAAAAGGTCATTGGTTTCTCTCATTTGTTTAAAATAAAATGGTAAGCAGGTGGTGTACACCTGTAATCCTTGCTATTGGTGAAGCTGAAACTGGAGGATCTCTTGAGTGTGGGAATTCTGAGCTTCAGTGGGGTAAGAAAAAGAAGAGAAAGGGAGGAAGAAAGAAAAAAGAAAGGAAGGAAAAAGGAAGAAGGGAGAGAAAGAAAATGGTAGTGTCCTCAATATTAAATTATGTAATACTATTTTATATTTCAAAGCTGTTGATAATCATTAACATGAGATTTTAAAAATTTATAAAATGTTTAATGTAATTAGATTATTATAATTTGAAAGAGAGAGAAGGAAGGACAGAAGGAAAGAAAACAAAATCCTCGTAACAAATATGCATAGTCAAGCAAATTAAATTTCACCCATTGGCCATATTCAAAAAATATATATCTCATTCTGTACTCAGAGACCACCAATTCTCTGTCCGGAGATGGGAGTAGTTACTATTCTTAAAAGAAACTCTAGGAACATATATTCAAGGACATGATAGTAAATAAATTTCAAGCTCAGGTTGAATTATTAATAACCACATAGAATGAGTATGTATGTTAATGTTTATCTGCAAAAAACAAGGCCATTTGAACTAGCTCATGTGAAAATTTAAATGAGTTTTGCCCATATATATAGAAAAACTTGACAAAGTCTTTAAAATAATGATGTTTAAAGAAAACCTTAATTGCAACAACGATTTTTTAATTTAATTTTTAAAAGTGATTTATATCACTTCTGATTTCAATAAAAGGATTTATTCTAAATTATAATCGCTTTCAAACCTTGTATGAAATATTTCTCCATTTTAGCCTACTTTAAAATGGACCATTTAAAAATACAGATTATATTTTATATACCAATTTACTTCTGTATTAGTTGATACTAAACATCTACATCAGAACCAGTACCTGATTTAAATAATTAATTTTTCTTTCTATTTCATCTGCTTCTTCCTTCAGTTTAGATGATTTGTGGATCAAAGTTGAAGCACATTTAAGGATGTCATCAGTTTTAGATCTCAAATGAACACTTTTGTGTTAAGAAATCATTATTATGGGAGTATATTTACATCTATAATTTATATAGCATAACCAATTTTATATCTGATTATTTATGAAAATTTAATATTTTACAGCTACAAAACATTTACAAGTACAAAAACATTTATCTAAGCCTTTAACATGCTATAGTTTTATAAATAATATTATCCTAGTACACTGAGTTTCAGCACATAAACTCACTGTGGAGCCAGAGCTCCTGAAGTGTTGGCAAGATTTTTCAGGTGTATATACTACTGCTACTGTGTCATTCACTTTAACATCTTATAAAATTAATTTCAGTCATTTAGGAAAATAAATTTAGCTTATGATGATCATATAAAATGCCTATTAATACATAAGCAACTGTCTACTTGAAAACAGGCAAAAGTCCAGTTCAAGTAAAAAATCTAGAAAGGGTACACAGGAAGGATCTAATCTTATGCAAGCCCCTATTGTGTAGACTGTTGCATCATATAGAGGTGGAAAATTAGACAGATTGTAAAGTTAGGCTAGGAGCAAAATATTTACAGATGGATAAAAGAAATATAAAGTAAACAGCTTCAACTTAATTATATATTACAAAATATATCAAATTACATAATCAGTTTGTAAGATGTGTCCTATTTACATGTTTAGTTGAGAGATGTGTTCACAACAAACAAGAAACAACTTGTTACCAATATGTGTCATTTCTAAATTATTTTTGGAATCAATATCAAAATCAACACAAAATTAGAATAAAAATAAAAGATATGACATGCATTAAAACAGCTTCAACCTGACTTGTTCAAACAAGCTACTGATGCTTTAAAATAGGGAAACAGATAAAGGAACTAACAGGGATTCAATTTCTATTGAATTCAAGTTCAATCAATTGAAAACAAATACAATTTCTATTACTATCTCCTGAGGAAGTTTAGTTAGTATGCAGCAATTACTACAATGAGGACAAAAGAGCCTAAAAACTGTTTTCCCAACCAGAAAAATACATAATCTCTTTGCTAAGCAGCTGAGAAAAACACATTTTTATTAAAAGTACAAATTTATTCAGAAAATATCATGTAGGATAAAGGTTTATAAACAGTATTGTTTCATAAATCAACAAGAAGCAATTGAAGGAAGAAAGAACTAAAGTTTGGTTTTAGATATCATGCCACAATTCTGAGGGTGGTTAGGGATCAATTCTCAAGCTATCTGAAAGAGAAGAATATATTGAATAACTGGAAAAATCATAAATACTATTACTATCCAAAAAAGGCTATCAAGATATTTATGATAAGCAATACACATACATAGTTTATCATCTCATAAAATCTTTTTGAGAATAAATTACATATATATTAAAGACATCATTGACAAAAACATGAAAAGGGAACAAGTAGTCTTTTTCATAAACAATACTGTACAGGAGACCACATTTTTACATTCACACAACTAACTGGAAGGTATAGAAGAGAAGATCCCATTGATTATTGTTTAGACTATAAAAAGCATTTTTTCATAGAGCAAAATGCCACCTTAAAGGATCTCCTCCATCAAGTTATTTCCCACGTATATGTTAAGATTAGATAAGATACTTTGATAGATGTAATAGTAGAAATAATTTTGTTTGATGATTCTCTGATTATTACATAAGACAGGAAGAATTATTGTCAAAGGTGTTTGCCATCAAAGGTTGCACAGTATCCAAATCAAGGGTTTTCTATAAAATGGCAAAGTCCTAGAGATGCTCTTATTTGTGTTGGATTTTGTTCTAATTACATTAAGTCCTGGAACATACAGAGTCTCCTAAATGAGATACAAAATTATTCAAAAGAATTCAACTCAACACTCCACAAAGGAAAAACAGAGTGGATGAAGAATGCCTATGATTTGTAGTTGAATAGAAAACCCATTGAGTTGTTCCTTTGGCATATATATCTGGAACACTGTCAATAGATAATAAATGACCCAGAATTGAAAAGAGAAAGACAGGAAGTTGTATTTCATTTGGAAAATTGGGTAATGTTTTTAATGGCCCTCCTTAAAACAAAACATAATCTGTTAACACCAATATTTTTCAGGGGGTGCTATGTGGCTATGAATTCTGGAATACCCAAATATCTGAAGAATAATAAACTGTGGCACATATAATGAATCATATACCCAAAAGTGATATAAAAGATATCATCAAAGAGACATGAAGTGATCATACAGTAAGAGATGACCCCCATATCACATAGGGGACATAGGGGGGAAATCCTAGCATAATCTGTGAGAAGACATGGACAAGATTCATACAGGATGAGGTGGGGAGAGATTGAAAATCCACATCACAGGAGAGAGTATATAAATCAATGAAACTGTAAATCCATTTAAATTTTTAATTATTCACAACCATATTATTTGGGAAGAGTTTTCTTTTTCTAAGAGGATTTACAAAGCACATACCAAACAGATCTACAGGAAACAAATCATGACCTACACGGATGTACATATGTTCAAGCTAATTTCACCTCAGCTCCTCACTTCTTCTGGTCTCCTGCCACCTTCTTTACCCCTCTACCTATACCCTCTTCTTCATCACTCCCTATAAGCTTTACCTACCTAGCCACAACTCAATTTAATCTTATCCTTCTCCCCCATTCCATTCCCTTCTGCTTGCTTTTGTCATTTTACCTTTTGTCCCGTCCCATCATATTCCTGCTCCAAAATATAGCTTTGCTCCCCACCTCCAAACAACAAGCCTCTCCTTCAAGGCGTTAAAGAATGGGTAGGAAGAACAGAATAGAGCAAGTAGACACTGGGGAACTAAGTAGGCCAGAGTAGAAGACAGACTGAGAGCACTGTATACAGGTGAGAAAACAGGAAAAAATAACAAAAGAGTTGGGAAAACTGGCAAGGTTTGGAAGAGGCAGGAAACTAGAGAAAATACAAAGAGAATGGACAAAAGAGTGGGTGATAATGGAGTAAGAAAGCAGATGAGATGTCAAAGTGGCAAGAGATCAAGCAGAGGGTTATGGATTTGGGAAGAGGGTAAAAGTTCACTGTCAGGGATGACTACATTCTTGCTAATCTGGCAGAGTTTGGATGGCTCAGGAGACACCTAAGAAAGTCAGGAGAAGAAACAGCTTCTACTACACTGAAAAGCAATTATCAGTCAATATAACTGAAAGCTTTCTTTCAATATGACTGAACATATTATAAGAAATTGTCATTGGAAGCCATATAGACTATATCATTTTATGTCTTCTTGAATTTGCTTCTCTTGAATACATACATATATATGTAAATATACACACATATGTATATACGCACAAATATATGTGTACCCTCTGAGAGATTTTGAAATAATTTGAAAAATTCTATTCATTGTTAATGAAATAACAATTCCTTATGGTCCTAAGTGAAACATTAAAAATTAAAATTTAGAAATCACTATAAAATTAAAAATTGGAAACACAGGTGTGGATACATTTGTAGAGTCCATTGAGGAAGTGATTTAAAAGGAGCAGGCACTGAAAAACAAAGTTATATTTAATATTAACTCATAGTATTTTCTGTAAAGACAATATATTAATAATATAGCTATTTTCATACCTAAAAGTTCTGTAAGAATACTTTCCTTAATTTTACATTGCTCAGTACATGTTAATATTCGGTTTTTTATTTCTTCCAGTTCTGTTTTATTCCTATAATACTCTTGAGCAAAAGGAGTTTTTGAATACTGTAGCTGGTATTGCTTCAAGATATCTTTATATTGTCTCAAATAATCATGATACATTTTTCTGTTAAAATAAGAAAGTGGAAATTGATGAACAATATGGAAGATACATACATGAGTAAACTAGTAAATAATTTTTCATTGCTTTTCAAAATAAGTAGATAAAACTCTATAGATGTAATAACAGTAAGAATACTATTAAATTAAGACAAATACATTCTAATTATGTTCCTATATAATCATAACACCAGATATCATTTCATATCACTTTGGAAGCATTATGGAATTATCCATAAATTTATACTTTTAAAATATCAGCAAAATGGACTCTCACAATACACATGGGGACAATTCCTTCTCCATCATTAATAATGCCAAATCCCAGTTCCAAGAGTTTGCCAGCCTCTCTCTCAGCTATTATGCTGGCTGTCCTCATCCACTCAGAGGTGGTCCAGACCCTAGATCACATTTATCAATCCTTCCCACAAGGCACGTTTTAGACAACATATGTAGATATATAAAACCTACAAAAGCAGCATATTCTTTATGCTGACAATACAAACAATCCTAATGAGGAAAAAAAGGTGACTGCCAAGAGAGTCAAATATGAATATATAGGCTGTCCCAAAAGCCTTAGTGCAGTCTTAAGTTTTTAGCAGCTTTAGTAGCTTAAAACTGCACTTAGACTTTTGGGACAGTGTATAGTTAACAAGTATTTGTCAAGCACTTAACTATATGCCAAAAAGCACTGTAGATTCAAAGAAATGCCAAAAGCCATCTCTGACCTAAAGAAGTGTACATTTCAATGGCGAAAAAAGTAAATAATTAGATACATACAGGATATATACATAGTAAATGAAGGTAATCTGAAAGAGAAAGGCATTAACAGCTAGAGGAACAAGGAGAAACTTCTTGCAGAAAGTGGAATTTGAAGTAGGTCTTGAGAAAGTTAAAGGAAAACTAAGAGGCAGAGATAAGGAGGCAGGGCATTACAGACATGGGAGATGGTCAGTCTAAATGCATGGAGGCAAAAGATGTAGTACGATACTCAAGATCATTGTAACTGTATTGTGGAGTATGTAGAGGAGATATAAAAAGTCTGGAAAGGTAGAGAAGGGCCAGGGTATTAGGAACTTTAAAGGACAGAGGAATTTTTATTTGATCGCAGAGGTAATAGAGAGCTACTAGAGCTTATTAAGCATGGGGAAAGGGTAACATAGTCAGACTTCCCTCCAGTTAAGAAAAATCTTCTCAGCAGCTGATTGAGTACAAGAGACTTGAAGCAGGGAGACCAAATAAAGTTACTACAGTAGTCTAGGGAATGAGAACTGGGTGAGACTTGTGGTTCTATGAGCAGAGAGAAGGGTACATACATGAGTTTTGATATAAAGGTAGAAATAATCAAGATTTGGCGATGGGTTGTATATGTAGAGTGACAAGTCAATAACACTAAGGCTACAAACCTGTGTGACTGGAAGGGGACTCACAGTAAAAGCTAGATTTTAAAAAGACATGTACAGAAGATGAAAATATTGACAGATAACTGAGAAAAATTAATTACAAAAAAGAGGTAGGGTCTTGTAAGCTTGTAAGATATTGAGCTCTAAATCTTAGCTAAAGTTGAGGCTGACAATGGATACTAAGGATAACAAAAAGGACCTTTTTAAGGTGTTTAGAAACATTGAAGAAGGAATAGCATCACTACCCTGGGTGCATAGGATTATGACAATGGGCAAGAAAACAGAACTACTCTTTTATCTTCCAAGAAAAATAGCCTTTGGACTGGTAATAGGGGAAAAATAAGTATAATATGGCCTGAGCCCTCATTGGGAATACTAGGAATTATAGTTTCTCTCTGCCCTGGGAGGGACAGGTCAATTTATCAAGGACTGCTGGAATACAGTTTGTTTCAAGAGGAAATTCTGAACTGCTATGCAGCAGAGAAAGAAGATGCACAGATGCACAGCTGGACAGATGGTTAAGGCAGAGAAGAAAAAAAGCTGAGATGGTGCTGAGAGTGTCAGGCTATACCAAGGAGCTGGCATCTTCTTACACAGAGGGAAGGGACAGCTATGACCAAATCATGGTACATTCCTGATAGTGAACTTTCCCTTGGCCAAAATTCAGATACTTTTTTTCTTTTCTTGTTTTTCCCTCCCATTCTGAGCAAAAGTACAGCTATTTAAAAGCAGAGTTTTCATTAATTAGAAAGTTGTTTAATTTGCTAGTTTAAATAGTATTTTAAGGCAACTTTCCCTAGATAATGATAAAATGAATCTTTAATTGTTTTTGGCTTGTGTATGTCATTAATTACAAACAGAACATAATGGAAGGTGCTAATGATAACCTTGGTTTACACAGAATAATAACCCAGAATAGAAAGACCATAGCTCTGTCCAGAAGAGTTAAAGGAATCTCTAACTTGAGGGCCCTGAGCTTATGATTTTATTAATAACTTATTAGTAACCTGCATTAATCAGATCCCCAAAGTAACAGAAAAAATAATCCACATCCAGTCTTGGTATTCACACATCACCATTGCCCTCTGCCCCTCTTGGAAGGAGAGGGTCAGGAATGCCAAAACCACCATTTAAGGAGGGTACTCCAGACAAACATCGCCTTATTTTCTACCTAGTTACCCTGCCTTGGGATTTTTCTTATCTTCTCTATCATACTTCTGCCCAACTACCTCCCACTTTTCAGCCTTCTTTTGTGTGTTATCTTCCCCCCATAAGGTTGTAAGTTCCTTGAGGGCAGAGACTGTCTTCCTTTTTTTGTATGTATTATATACCCTGAGATTAGCACAGTGCCTGGCACAGAGAAAGTCCTTAATAAATGCTTATTGACAATTAACTAAACAAAATATTTGGTCTCTTCTTTCATACAAGTTACCATAACGGGAATGGGAATTTGAAGATCTTCCCTCCCCCTTAATAGACCTAGGGGAGAATCTAAAGACCTCCCCCACTTTGAAAGTAAACTGCCCCCTAATAGGCTGAATGTAATCGCCTGGAGCCTGTGATGGAGGGAATTTGCTGAAGGGTACAGCAGAGCCCACAGGAAGCTTCCCTGCTTCAAAGACAAACTCTGCCCCCTAATAGACTGAATGTAGTTACATGGAGCCTGTGGTGGAAAGAGTTTGCTGAAGGGAAGCAAAGTCCACAGGAAGCTAGTCAGAGATAGCCAGATGGTGGGAGAAAGAGGAGGACCTCAGACAAGGAGGTTTATGGGAAGGCTGAAGGATGCTGTGGCTCTCAGGGTTATTATGGCTTCTAAATATCTTTGGTACTATGATGGAAGTGGCTTACTGGTTTGGGGATTTGGTTTTCTGGTTTCTAAATAAATGCTTTGATTCTATCCTCTATCTGGAGAGTTTGGTATATTTTGCAAATGAACATCATGCAATACTTATAGTCACGGTCTTTATCATGATTGTGGGTGCTGTAAATATTGCATTGGCTCTACAAGTTACTCAAAATAAAATTGTTAATTTTCCTCCACTAATATGATAACTCATCATGGTATGGAGAAGACACAGTTCTTCAAAGCTATGCCAATGGAACATAGGCCCTTCTAGTGAACCAAGACAGGAATTATCAGATCAAGGGTTTATTATGATGTCCCAAAGGGACCATGAGGACCAGGAATGGCTTGTCATCCCAAAGAACAAATCCTTCAGTGCTAATCCAAGAGCATATGAGACCCACTGGAAAGGGCCAGGGCACATAATCACCTCCCTTACCCCTATTACATAATTAATATATAAAACATTCTTCATGCTTAAGGCACAATTAATATTCACTTCTAAAAATATCATTTTACACCCATATTTACAAAAATATTTATAGCAGCTCTTTTCGTGGTTGCAAAGAATTGGAAATTAAGGGGGTGCCCATCAATTGGGGAATGGCTAAACAAGTTGTAGTATATGCATGTAATGGAATACTATTGTGCTATAAGAAACGAGGAGCAGAAGGATTTCATATTTACCTGGAGAGGCTTATACAAACTGATGCTGAGTGAGAAGAGTAGAACCAGGAGAAATTTGTATACAATCACAGACACAACATATATATGATGACCAACTATGACAGACTGGACTTTTCTCAGCAATGCAGTGATATAAGTCAATCCCAAAAGACTCATGAAGGAGAGAGATGCCTACATCCAGAGAAATAACTAGAAAGAACTGAGTTTGAATCCAGATTGGAGCAAACTACTTGCTCTTTTTCTTTTTCTTGTTTGGTTTTATTTCCTCTTTACCATTTTTCATTCCATCTAGTACAATACGCCTTTGTAACCTGACTAATGTCTAATGTGAAAGTATTTGCAGATCCTATACTGGACTATATGCCGTCGTGGGGGGGGGGGGTAGGGAGGGAAGGGAAATTTGAAACTCAAGGAACTATGGAATTGAATCCTGTAAACTAAACATACAAATTAATTTTTTAAAATAAATAAATAAATAAAAATATTGTCTACTTGACCATCTCTCTATAATAAATATATTTGTGTAGCTTATGCATAATAAAAATTCCATATTCTAATGTGAAAAAAATATCATTTTACATGTGAGGATTATGTTAGATTCAACATAACCACAATCTTGTTTTATCATCTATGAACTACATCCAACCCCTTTCTTTTCCAACTCACCAGCTAAGTAAAGCATCTATAAAAAGAAGAATCTGTGTTATAAAACAATAAATATTATCTTCTAAAGTTTTTTGTAAGACAATAAAGTCCACAAATGGGTGGAAACAACAAAAAAAATACTGTTTCTAATCCTCCAGAGTTTAAATGTAAAGACCATTAATCAAAAAAAGCATTCTTGTTGAACTGATTGCTCCTAGGAAAGGGTTCATAAACAAGGGCCTTTTTGTGCATATAATAGGTTACACAGTATTTGGCCACATGGAAGTTGAAGCACACTTCCACATAGAGTCCCAGAGAACAGCCAGGATTCCCACTCTATGGAAAACACTCCCGGCCCACTTGACATGGAAAGAGTCCACTTTGTTTTCTGGACCTGTGGCCCAATTCAAATATATTAAGATTGTGGATGAAAAGAGATGCCTATGGTTTGAAAACTACATGCCTATATTTATACCATGCTGATGCACTCATCATCTGACAATGTATATGTGCTCTTATTCCACCTAAATGTCCCATATTTTTATGTATACTTGGCTTTGCTCCAAGGACATGTGTACAAAAACCCTAAGGAGACCTTGGGTACAGAGATCCCAACAGTGATGCCAGCTGTCATTTTCCTCTCACACTTCCACAGCTTTTGTAGCACTCCCTTTGGAGATCATTGATCTACAGCCTTAGGATTCAATTGCTAAACATCAGAAGCAATATAATCCACAAAGAAGAAGTGCTAACACAATTGCTTTTTAAAATTTCCTTGAACACAAAAGTGTTTTCATTTCAATGAGCATTCCTACAATGTACTATTTCTTATTATTAACAATTATATTATTGATTTGAATTAGCATTATACAGTACTTGTCTTTTTCAGTAGTTTCCTGGTGATTCTGAAATTGGTCCTGCAAATAAACTTCATGTTTATGAAGAACATCATGTGTCGGCATCCAGCTGTGGAACAATTTTATATTCATTAAGAGCATATCAGATGATGGTAACAAAGGTAAGCTTTAGAAAACAGATGTACCCAATGAAGGGTGTCAATTTTCTTTTCTTTGAGATGACTTTTACAATTTCACAGAGGAAATCCTCCATGGGCTTAAAGAAGAAAAGATAACTTCCCATACTCTGTCTATGTATCCAAACACAAATGTGGTATTTTTTTAAAGAATATTTCCTTACATATGCACTGATTTGGAAATGTGGATGGGAAGAGGCAAATATGAAGAAAGCTAGCCACAGAAAGTATTGTTATTCTATTTCAGCTCCAACATGTCTTGGTTCCTTTCTAACATCCAAAAGCCAGTTTTTCTTTGTCACCACATAGCTGAAATAGTAACTCAGCATTTCTTTTGGGGCAGTCACTTCAGAGAACTGGATGAGGAGAGATTTTTCTATCCTATAGAAATTTAGAAAGGCTTGTTTTTGCATCTTCCTGAACTAAAAGAAGAAAACCAAACCCAGTGTCAATTCCAGACAACTAAAGAGTGAAATGACTTATAAACTTAACCATAAAATCTTTCTTTCCTTTTATGTGGCCTGGCCCCAAGGCATGTGTGGGGGAGAGAACCTTACCAATATGAAAATCTCAAAATCATACAGTAGCTTCCATTTTAAGTATTAAATAGATTTTGCCCATTGCTCACTGTTTCACCTCACTGCTATATCCTAGTGTCTTGAAATTCTCATAAATCTAGGTTTCTGTCTTTCTCTTAGGTTGATATTCATATTTTCTTCCATTTTCCTTGCAAAATATTTCCCACTTATGTTTTTTTTTTTTACTCTGGGCCATCCAAAGTGATTATTTTCAAAGAAATAATTTTATTTTCAAACACAGAATATAACAGATTCCATAATAATTTGTATATAATAGGCATTCAATATTTTGACATAAAAATAGGTATCAGTAAAATAAAGCAAGTTAAAAACCTAGTAATGATAATATGATTATCTGATATAATGCACAGAAATATTTTAAACTAGACCCAGAAATTAAATGTTGAAACAATCTTTATTTTCTTGAATATTTGTTTAGAAAAACTATTGATTTTAAATAGGATTCTTTTTATTTACAAAGAATATCCTAAAAATGGATAGAGACATAAGTTATTTCTAAAATTTTACTAAAAAATAATCTTGTATCCATTAAATTATCTAGAATTGGGGATTTCATTTAGTGGGATCTGAATTAATGAAATGTTGCTGTACATTCTTTTATACATTGGTAAATGACTTTTAAAAAGTTTATACCTGATCAACTATCACATTAATCAATGGAGGATACTTCCTTATGACCCTTATGCCTCTTCCAGAGACATATTTAGCTGTTACCCTTATTTAGAAACTTCAAGTAGAAGAAATCAATAAGAAAAATAAATTTTTATCTCTATCAAGTACTTACTTGGTACAGTCATCCTTGATATATTTCCTATGCTTATGGTAATGAGTGATCTCATCATCAATTGTGTTTATTTTGTCGTGTAGAATAAAAATATTCCTCTTTTTTTCTTTTATATTCGTAGAGAGTACTAAAAACAGAATAAATAAATATATTTTACCTAAATACACTTATCAGAGGACCAAAATAAACTTAAATAGTAACTACTCCCACATAAAAAATATTATTATTTAATGACATTATGAAATTGAAGACATTCAAGGGTGATGCACAATTTCTATTAAATCATTTTTAAATTCAGAATGAATATCATACATATAATTAAAACATCTATCCACTATCCATGAAGTTCTCACTCATTCCAAATAGAGTAATACAACTGAAAATATTAAAATCAAGACAAAAATTCTTAATACTCTGCAATTTTAGACCAATGGAAAAGCAAACAAATTCATGTTTTTCTGAAGAATCAAGAACTTAATGATTTTTCTTTTATCCTTCTTTAATCATCATTTTAAGTTTTATTTTTATTGATATCCCTTGTTTTTACATCATCTTCCTTTCTAAATCTATCACCACTTTCTCCCTTACCCAGCAAGCCATCACTTATAACAAAGATTTAAAAGAGAAAAAAAAAACAGTTCGGCAAAATTATCCAAGATTGACAATGAATGCAATATTCCATGCTCATAAGGGAAGTGCATTTTCTCAGCTCTGGTCCCATATGAAGCTTAGTCATTATGACACTGCCTTCAGTTTATTCTTTTTGTTCCTTCTGTTTATACAGTATAGTCATTATGTAAAATCATTTTTACTTCGCTATAGTTAATAATCTATATTGCTTTACAACTTATAAAATAGGTGTTTTTTCCTCTGATCATCACTACATGAGATTCATAAGATAAGCAGCATTATTCCCATTTCACAGAAGAAGAGAAAGTAAGTTAACTTATCCAATGTTATATAGCTAGAAAGTGGCAACTTCCCAGACTACAACCCAGTCATCTGAGTCCATATATAATGCTCATTTCATTATATTACTGCCTGGCCTTCCCATTTACAAAATTATTTTCAGAACTATTTTACTGGAAATGTAGTATTTTTCAATTCTGACAATCTTTTTTTTAAAAAATTCTGATTACTGTGAAAACAAGCAACACGGTGTAGTGGATAGAAAACCAGCCTTGGAGTCAGGAAGACACAAACATTATATACAACAAAAACTTAAGTATTATTTGTGTCATGATTACCCAGTGATTTAAAGCTGTGCTGAATGAGACAGAAACATGGCTGCATTCAGATGAAGCCATTCTTTGCTAAGAGAATTTTTTTTCATTTTTCACTTTTTGTCTAGACCTAAAGTACTAATGCAAATAAAAAGTATGTATCATATAACTACTTACAAGTAATCTGTTGTTTTGCCTCTTCCTTAGCATTTGAATCTTGCTCAGACTGGAAAACTAAAACAGACAATTTTTTTTGGTTCACTTTCATTGGTAAAATATATTCAAGAATAAAACAAAAGGCCATCATTATTTTTTTAATTTTACTTTGTAACTTACCCAGTTCTAGCAAAAGTTTGTCTAAAGCGATAAATTGGTCATTCATTTTGGATACTTTGGGGGGAAAAGGGAGGAAAATACATTACTAACAATTATAAGAGAATTTTCTGAAAATAATATACATCCTTACAATGTTTTTTTTTTAATTTACTACTTCTGGTACCCTGTCCTTGAACAATAACAACAAAACAAACATTTCTAAAAGAAGAAGTTTTTGAAACTATTAATAAATATAGAGGCCTCAATGGTAGAGAGAATATTTTAATAGTTAAATCAACCAACAAGTATCTGTATAATGGACAATATGCCAGGTCCTGGGAATACAAAGACAAAAACCAAACTATCTCTGCTTCAAGGAGTTTATAATCTATCAGGAGCAACCACAAGCTCACATAAACAGAAGCACTAGCATGTAGTTGGGGAGAAATAATTAGAGACTTCATGTTGTAAGAAGCACTTGAGCTGAGCTTTCAAGGAAGCTAGGGATTCTTTGAGGCAGAGATGAAGGGAAAAAGCATTTCAAGTAAAGGATATAATCTGTACAAAAGTTTAGCAAGGGGAGATAGAATGTCACAAATGGGAAAAAGAAAGTGGGCTAATTTGGATGGATTGTAGAGTATGTGAAGAGAAAAAAACATAAGTCTGGAGTTCAAACTGTTAAACAACAATAGCCAAGTTTTGTACATTATCCTAGAGGCAAGAGGGACACTGGGGTTTCTGAGCAGAAAAGTGAAATGGTTAGACCTATGTTTTAGCTATAACTGTGGAAGCTGGATTGCTTAGAGATTTAGTATCATACTCATCTAAGTCAAAAAATTGGAGGCGAAGACCCCAAACAGGAGGTTATTGCAATAGCCCAGATGACAGGTGGTGGTCATGTGAATAGAAGGAAAGAGAAGTTGTACAGGTAAAAGAGACAATACTTAGCAACTGGTTTGAAGGAGGGAGATGGTCCAAGAGTGCCAAGTGTTAAAGATGACTATGAGGTCATGAAATAGAGTACCTGGAAGGAAGATAGTGCCCTCAACAAAAGTAGGAAGGTTAGGGGAAAGTAGGTTTAGGAGGAAAAGCTAAGTTATTTTGGACATATTGAGTTCAAGATAGCAATAGGACATGCAACAGGAAACATCCAATTGGCAACGAAGGCTGGAGCTCAGGAGAAGAAACAAGAACTAGGTATACAAAACTGGGATTCATCTGCATAGCTGAACCCATGGGAGCAGATTAAATCATTCAAAGGTGTAAAAGAGTAAAAAGAGCCCAGGACAGAGCCTTGAGGTTCATCCACAACTAGTGGATGATCCAAAAACAGAGACTGAGCAGTGGCACAGAGGAGAACCAGAAAGAAGACTGTCACGGAAAGCCAGAGAGGTAAGAGAATCTAAGGAGAAAAGAGCAGCAATGTTGTCAGATGCTGCAGAGCAGTCAAGGATAAGTCTTGTGAAGAAGTCATTGGGTTTGACAATTAAGAGATCTTTGGTAACTTTGGAGAGAGAAGTTTTCATTAAATAATGAAGTAATATGGCTGATGGTAAGAAGCAGAAGAGTGAGAGGAGAGGAAGTGGAACTAGTGAGAATAGACAGATTTGTTTTTAATCTGTGAAAGCAAAAACAGATATAGGAAAAGCTTGAGGGTATGGTAAGGTCAAGTAAGTTTTTAAGGATAGTCTAGACATTCATCATGTAGATGAAAGACAAAATATTGTATGTATCTATTTATTTATTTATTTATGATAGTCTATACAGTATATCACCTAGCTGCCTCCCCTATCAGAATGTAATTTCGTTGAAAAAAGGGATTGTTTCTGTCTTTATATCCCTAGCATTTAGCATAGTGACTGGAACTTAGTAAGGGCTTGCTGACTGACTGATTAGGAGGCAGCTAGGTGATATACTGTATAGACTATCAAGAAGACCTGAGTTCAAATCCTACTTCAAACACTAGCTGTGTTACTCTGGACAAATCACTTAATTTCTCTTGGCCTCAGTTTCTTCATCTATAAAATGAGGATAATAGCACCAACCTCACAAGGTTAGTGTGAATATCAATGAGACAGCAGATATAGTTTTTACAAAACCTTAAAACACTATATAAATGCTAGCCATCACCATTCTTATTATTGATGGAAGAGGTGTATTTTTAGAGGGATCAAAACGGGGGGGGGGGGGCGGAGAAATAGAATAAAGAGAACAGGGAATGATTTGGGAGGCAATATGTTCCAGGAGATGAGAGGGGATAAGATCAAAGGTACAAGTGGAGATGACCTTGACAAGGGGAAGGGTCACCTTTTCATCAGAGACTGAAATAATGAATTACAAAAGAGTAAAAGAATGGCCTTGTATTGTAATTCATTCCCTTCAGTGGCTGTTCCAGACCTTTTCTTAAGATCATAGATTTAGATCTGGAAAACACTTCAGATCATCTAGTTTTCACTTGAGACCCCTTTTCCTTTTGGCAATATTTGTTGACATCTTGGGGTGGGGGGAGGGAAGAGATGGGGAGAAAATTTGGAACTCAACATCTTGTGGAAATGAATGTTTAAGACTTTAATCAGAAGGCAAAAAAAGAATGGCCTTGTAATAGAGAGAGCCCAGTTGAGACTAGGTAACATAAATTTGCAATAGACCCCATTAGAATGACTACATGCTTATGAAGTCATACTTACATGACTTCTTCCAGCACAATTTAGTAGTAATTTGTAGAAGTAAAGGAGTCTGATAGTGTGGAATAATCTAGGCTTGGGGTTTGTCGTTGGACAAGGGTGCAAGCAATCTGCAAGAAGTCAATATAAAGTTAAACTGGTTAACTAATTGATGAAGATCAGGGAGGGAAGTGAAGCCAGAGCAGGGATGATGGTCTGGGAAAGGAAAGAATGAATTGAATGAATGAAAAAAAAAAGTATGTATTTATCACTCACTGTGTGTAAAACACTACACAAATCGCTGGGTATACAAATAGAAAGGTTGGGTCCCTAGCTGCAAGCCAGACAGAAAGGTCCCAAAGTTCTTAGGGCACAGAAGCAAAGTAGATGGAAATATTTTTGTCATTTCCACTGATATCAGCTGAACCATTTGACAATGTCAAGGCTTTGGTAGCAGTAAAGTTTCTTTTCTGGGTCTTCAGTAGGCATGGCTATAGCATTGGCAGTAGTGGTCAGGCTGCATCTCTACAAGTTGCTGCTTTCCAGGATGATGCCTGAGGGCACTGGGCTAGAAACATTTGCTAGCAAATGGCAAATTGCAAAGGTTGGTGGGTTCTGGATCCTAGGCTATTCCCTACAGTGTTTACTAGTTGTTTACATCATTATAACATGTCTTTGAAACCACAGAGATTTGGTGGTTTTTATGAGGCAGGTTTAGTTTATCCTACTTTATTTAATATCACAATAAGACCACTAAGATTCTACATAAACCAAAAACAGAGACACTACTGATTTGGGTAATACATATCTTATGCACAGACTATATGTATATAGTATATATGTATATGTATATAGTGTATAGAGTATATATGTATATATTCCCATTCTTTACAGGAAGCCTTTCCCAATGCTTCTTAATTCTAGTCCTTCCTCTTGTTAATTATGTCCCATTTACCCCATGCGTGGCTTGGAGTGAGTGCTCATGCACCATACAAACGTGCAAGCACGGGAAGGGGTGTGTGTGTGTGTGTGTGTGTGTGTGTGTGTGTGTATGTGTGGTCTCCCTCCTCAGATTATAAGCTTCTTGAGGACAGGAATTGTCTTTCTGTATCCCCAGCACTTAGCACAGTGTCTGCGACATAGGAGGTACTTAATCAATATTGACTGATTGCCCAATTTATTATATACAAGGTATATTTTTTGTCCTGACTTATGATTTCATCCGTGTAGGAACTGAGAAAAATTACTCTACGTGCAAATCACACCCCGTAGGTAACTTTTCCTGAGGGCTCCAAGCCCTCGGAACGAGCAGGAGCACGTGCGCGGGTGGCCGGCCCTCGGCCACAGCCCCGTGGTGCACGGCGGCCTGCAGGATGGCGCCCGGGCGGATCAGCATCCGGGCTCGCCGGGCCTGGGAACGGAAAGGCCCGAGCTCAAACAAGACTCGTGTATTGCGCGTCACCCGTAAGTGCCAGCTTTATTCCTGCTGCTGCTTTCCTGCGGTGACGCGCGCAACACAGACAGATCTGGGGAACTGCGCCCCGCAGATGGCGTAGACGCCTCATCCGGGCCTTCAGAAGAGCCTCCACCCCCCCCCTTAATCCTTCCCATCCCCCCCAATGACTTGTCTGCATGTCCCTCCCTCCTTAGACTGTAACCCCGGAGGGCAGGCACTGTCTCCTGCCACGTGAGCACTGAGCCCGGCACGGGGCAGACACAGTGTCGACAGGCTTCTACGGCACTCTGACCCCATCAAGGGATGGAGAGACCGGACGTGCCCACGGGGGCGAGTTTCGGTGCCTCCCCTCCCCCTCCCCTGGCACCAGTTCTCCTCGGTGCCCCCAGGACTAATCCCCGGAGAGGCCGGAGGGCGGGCCCTGCCCCAGCCCCCACCTCACCAGCTCCCTCGAGGCTGCCCCTCCCCCCCTTTCCCAAATTGGCCTCGGTTCTACCAGCCTCAGCAAGATGGAGGAACCTTTCCTGCGGAAGCCTCGGCGGGAGAGCCCCCAGGAAGAGTCGCACTTGGGGTCGCCCCCGGAATCAGCCTCTTTGCCTCAAGGGCGGCACGTCCGTGGCAGCCTGAGGCAAGAGAGATTTTTCCCGCCACTTCCAATGGCCTCGCCCCCAGGCTCTGACGTCACCCGCTTTCCAGGCTTCTGCGCAGTGCCGGGGTCGAGAATGAAGCCCAGTGTGTCGCGTGCGCGCTGACGTAGGACGCAGGTACGTGCGTCCCTTGGGGTGGGGGCGGGGCGCAGAACGAGGCTGCCCTGCCGCCTGCTGATGATTTGCTGTGACTGGCGCAAGTCAGCGTTTCTCGAGATTTTATTGAGGTCTTGCCCTGTTCCGGGTACTAGCACAGCTCCGTGATTATAGGAACCATTTAATAAATGCTTCCTGACTCACTGATTGAAATAACTTCAAAACCAAAATGTTTCAAGGGTCCAGTACATACTCTAGGGTAGAAAGAGTCGGCTTCTAGCAAGGAAGCCTCCCTAGTGCATAAGATTTAGAGGTCATCATTTTACAGAAGGAGAAACTGAGGTTTGACTTGCCCAGGCTCATACAGAAAGCAAAGATTCAAACCCAAGGCTTCTGCCTCCAAATCTACTCTGGACGCTGCACTAACTCTTGTAACTTTTAAAAACATCGTCGTAGCACACAGGAAGCTTTAAAATGTGGATGTCAGGGGGCGCCTACGAGGCACAGTCCGGCCCGGGAGTCAGAAGGACCAGAGTTCAAATCCAGCCTCAGACACTTAACACAAAACTAGTCGTGTGATCTTGGACAAGTCGCTTAACCTCACCTCCCAGAAAATGTAGCTGTTGAGGTTGTGTTTTGCTTTTAGATATTATTAGTGAATGTATTTCTTACATTAATCCTAAAAGAATCAAAGAATCAAAATTTGCAGTTATAAAAAAAACCCGATGAAAAAACTGTTCTTTGCCATGGTAATAATAATAATAATAGAGGCGAGTAGTTTTTTTAAAAGTGTGTTTCAGATGAGTGACAGATAAAGACCTCAGAAACATGCACTTTATGCACTAAATCGTGTCTGTAAGGTTAGGAAATGGTCATTGTGGAGGGAACGAACTCCCTCTTTCAGTGCAGATTAGGATCTTCTCTCAATTTATAAACTTAGGAGAGTTGCTACAAATGCTGAGAGATCAGCTCATTGTCACAAAGCTGGTAATATGTCATAAGCTGTGATGGGGTCCTTGTGATATATATATGTCTGTAGTATCAATCTGTGACATCAGTTTGTAAATGGGGTGCTTTGGGATTTATGTATGTAAAATCAATTTGTAAAAGCAGTCTGTAAGATCACATTTCCACCCCCCCAGCCTCAGAGCATTGACTCTGCCCCTTCCCCCTCCCAGCATTCTGCCCAGCAACAACTCATGACCTGTTTATCTCTGCTTGAAACAATAAGTTATGTAAATGTTATCTCCCTTAGTTAGAGTGGCCAGCCCCACCACAAATTCTTCAATACCTTATCTATAGGGTAACTCCTTAGTCAATTATACACCCACACTGTCTTTGATGACCTTGGTGGGAGGCAGACTGGGCACTCTTTAGTGTCAGGCCTAAAACCACACCTCCAGCTAGCCCCGCTTGAGCTATTTCCCAGTGAATCATGGGCAATACACCTGCGCAGTTGATATTAAAAGTGTATGGTCCTTTGAGCACTGACCACTCCTTAACTCCTCCCTGATCCCACCCTTACTCACCTAGTTAGCATAATTGACCCCTTAAAACTAGGCCTGCGGCCTCTGTGAGTTCACTGGTTCCATAAGAATCTAGCCCGCTGTTCTCTACAGCGTAACAATAAACTTTACAATTTCGGCTTCAAAGTCTGCTTGAGCCTGGTGAATTCTTTCCAGACTGGATGCCAGGAGAGGTATCCCTGGCAGAACCACTTACCCTCCCCCCTCCTTATCACCCTTCCCTCTTCAGCTGTACTTGATCATTGGTAGCAGTATT
The DNA here is from genome assembly GCA_011680675.1 of Gymnobelideus leadbeateri. Lineage (NCBI taxonomy): Eukaryota > Metazoa > Chordata > Mammalia > Diprotodontia > Petauridae > Gymnobelideus > Gymnobelideus leadbeateri. The sequence goes on along the minus strand of WOXC01009562.1, from coordinate 68,323 downwards.
GGCTGCAAAGTCAATTCTCTGTCCCTATCCCCTTACTGACTACTCTACCAAAGTAAAGGGAAGAATTAAAGCAAAATCATTTCAGAAAATAAAAATTGCCTTGCCTTCATTTTCTGTATGCTTCCAGTTAAAGTAAAATTTGGTTCAGTCAGTCCAGATAATTCCTCTGCTCTGCATTTTACTTTACATGTATAAAATCAAATTTAGTTTAACAAAATTATAAATCAAAAACTCACCACCTCCAAGAGTCTTCCTTACTTAAATGCATAATCATATTAATTTACCCTGTGTATTTTTGTTCTTCACATTCTAAATTAATGCAACACTGCATTTATAGTTTTAAAAAATGTTTTATTTTCCTCAATTACATGTGCTATAAGAAATGACTAGCAGGATGCTTTCAGAAAAACCTGGAAAGGTTATATGAACTGATGCAAAGTGAGTAGAACCAGGAGATCATTGTACACAGTAACAGCAAAATCATATGATGCTCAACTGTGGATAACTTAGTTATTCTCAGCAACACAATGATGAAAAATGCTATCTACCTCCAGGGAAAGAACTGATGGAGTCTAAATGCACACATTGGGCACAAATAGTCCGTATGAATATGTAGAGTGGAGATTGCTCTACATTTGCACATCTTATCTTTCTCCAAGTGGGGCAGAGCCAAGATGGTGGATTAAAAGCAGGAACTTACTTGAGCTCATCCCCCAATTACCTACAATACCTGTAAAAATGACTCTAAACAAATTTTAGAGCTACAAAACCAACAAAATGACAGAGTGAAACAAATCTCCCACTGAAGGGAGCCTGGCAGGCAGACAGGAAGGGTCTCCAGGCTGGGAGCAGAGCACAGTCGGGCAGCACAGACTGGCCTGAGCATCACTGGTAGTTGTGGTGGTTTCCAGACTTCTCAAACCACAAATGTCAAAGAGAAAGGAAAAGGTCAATGAGGAAATTCTGTTGGATTTCAGTCAGAGAAGAGCTCAGTCCAGCTCCTGCCCCTGGGTTCATGGAGGTGGCAGTGGATGTAGCAGCAGCAGCAGCAACTGCTTCCAGAGCTCCAAGCCTACAGATGATAGGGGGACCAAGCAGGTGATCAGAGGGAAATTGCAGAAATCTCTTTACTGGCACTAAAGCAGGATTCTCTTACTTTGCCCTATTTAGATCTGGGTCACAGTCTTAGGGGGCAGTCCTGGGGTGAGGAGAAGTACTGGCATGGCAGAGCTTGTGGCAGCTGTGAAGAGAGAGTTCCCCTCACAGTTCTGAGGCAGATGCCTAGAGGTAGCACTGAAAACAGCTGTGCAAAACCCCAGAGATGTGGGACACAGTTCTCTTCACTCTGTAAGCAAAGTTCTACCATGGCAAAGAGCTCAAAGGCCAAATAATTATCTAGGGAAAATGAGCAAACAGAGGAAAAGAAATCAGACTATAGAATCATTCTTTGATGATGAAGAAGATCTAAACCTAGAACCAGAAGAAGACAACAAAGTCAAAACTCCTGCATCAAAAGCCTCCAAGAAAATATGAATTGGTTGCAGGGCATGGAGGAGCTCAAAAAGAATTTTTAAAATCAAGTAAGAGAAGTAGAGGAAAAAATGGGAAGAGAAATAAGACTGATGCAAGAAAATCATGAAAAATGAGTCAACAGCTTGCTAAAGAAGACCCAAAAAAATACTGAAGAAAATAACATCTTAAAAAATAGACTAACTCAAATGGCAAAAGAGATCCAAAAAGCCAATGAGGAGAAGAATGTCTTAAAAAAGCAAAACTAGCCAGATGGAAAAGGAATTTCAAAAACTCACTGAAGAAAATAATTCCTTCAAAATTAGGATGGAGCAAATGGAAGCTAATTTATGAAAAATTAAGATTTTATAAAGTAGATCCAAAAGAATGAAAAAATAGAAGCCAATGTGAAATATCTCGTTAGAAAAACAACTGACCTGGAAAATAAATCCAGGAGAGATAATTTTTAAAATATTGTATTACATGAAAGCCATGACAAAAAAAAAAAAAAGCCTAGACATCATCTTTCAAGAAATTATCAGGGAATACTGCCGTGACATTCTACAACCAAAAGATAAAATAGAAATTGAAAGAATTTACTAACCTCTTGAAAAAGATCCCAAAAAGAAAACTCCTAGGAATATTGTAGTCCAATTCCAGAGTTCCCAAGTCAAGGAGAAAATATTACAAGCAATCAGGAAGAAATAATTTGAGCATTGTAGAAACACAATAAGGATAACACAAGATCCAGCACCTTCTACATTCAGGGATCAAAGGGCTTGGAGTATGATATATTCTGGAGTGCAAAGGAGCTGGGATTAAAAGCAAGAATCACCTAACCAGCAAAACTGAGCATAATACTTAAAGAGAAAATATGGATATTCTTGATGAAATAACCAGAGTTGAATAGAAAATTTGACATTCGGATACAAGAAGCAATAGAATCATGAGAAGGTAAACAGGGAAAAGAAATCATAAGGAACTTATCAAAGTTGAACGATTTCCATTCCTACATAGAAAAAATGATAATTCTAACCGATGAAAGTTTTCTCAGTATGAGAATAGTTGAAGAGAATAGAAATGTGTGTATATGTTTTTTTTTCTGTTTAAACAAATGCTTTATTAACTTCTGTTTTACATCATTCATTTCTGCCAGATTTTGAGTTACAATCATTTTCTCCCCCTATTTTTCCCCTACCCACCCTCCCAGAACAGCAGTCCCCCAAGACATTGCTTCCTCCAATCTGCTCTCTCCCATATCCTCTCCCACACCCCCTTTGACCTTTCCATTAGAGGAAGGTGAATCTTTGTGTCCCAATGCCTCCACATCTTATCTCCCAATTACAGGCAAAAGAGGATTAATAATGGTATTTATATATATTTGAAACATTTCATCTTAAGACCTTGAATTTCAGATGCATTTCCTTCCTCCCTTGTCACCCATTCCCTCTGGGGAGATAAGTAATTCAGTATATGTTGTATATGTCTAGCTATGCAGAACATTATCATAGTAAATATATTGTACAAGGCTGCTTATAATTCCCTCCCCCTCATCCCACCCCCCACCTGGTCCATTCCCCACTTGATACTGTCCCTCTTCCATAGTGGGTGGAACCCACTCCAACCTCCCCTCCTCCCAAGGATTCCCACCTATCCATCATCCCTCCTCTAATCCTCCTTCCCCCCCATTCTGCTGTAGGTTAAGATGTCCCACGTATTATGTATGTCATTCTCTCCCTGAACCAAATTCAATGAGAATGTGGTTTTGCCTTTTTGCCTTCCTATTTTTCCCCTCCCCTGCAACCACTTCACCCTGCTTCCTCTACATGAGATAGTTTACCCCACCCTGTCTCTCCCCATCTCCTCCTGCCACTTTCCTCTCTGACCTCACAACTTCACCCCTTGAGTATCCTCCCTTCCCAACAAATTCAACCTATGCCCTCTATCCATATATAACTGTAACCATATACACACACATTCACATATGTATTCAACATGACCACACACCCTTCTTCTATTATTTTCATAGTGAGAAAGATTTCCTCAGTCACTGTTATTGTTTTTCCATATAGGAATGTAAATAGGTTAACTTTGATAAGTTCCTTTTGATTTCCTTTCCCTGATTACCTTCTCAGGCATCTCTTGCTTCTTGTGTCTGGATGTCAAATTTTCTATTCAATTCTGGTTTTTTCCTCAAGAGTGCTTGAAAGTCCTCTATTCCACTGAATGACCATATTTTCCCCTGAAACAAAACACTCAGTTTTGCTGGGTAGGTGACCCTTGGGTTCATTCCCAGCTCTTTTGCTCTCTGGAATATCATATTTCATCCCCTTCAATCCCTCAGTGTAGAAGCTGCAAGGTCCTGTGCTATTCTGATTGTGTTTCCACAATATTGAAATTGTTTCTTCCTGGCTGCTTGGAGTATTTTCTCCCTGATCTGGGGATTCTGGAACCTGGCTATAATATTCCTGGGACTTTTCTTTTTGGGATCTTTTTCAGGAGGTGATCTGTGGATTCTTTCAACCTCTATTTTGTCCTCTGGATCTAAAACATCAGGGCAATTTTCCTTGAGAATTTCTTGAAGGGTGATTTCTATGTTCTTTCTTTGATCATGGCTTCCAGGTAGTCCAATAATTTTTAAATTGTCTCTCCTGGATCTATTTTCCAGGTCAGTGGTTTTTCCCATGACATATTTCACATTGCCTTCTAATCTTTCATTTGTTTGGATCTTAGCTTCCATTTGCTCCAGTCTAACTCTGAAGGAATGAATCTCCTCAGTGAGCTTTTGAGATTCTTTTTCCATCTGGCAAATTCGACTTTTTAAGGCATTCTTCTCCTCATTGCCCTTTTGGGCCTCCTTTGCCATTTGAGTTAGTCTATTTTTAAGGTGTTGTTTTCCTAGTCAGGCTGTTGACCCTCGTTTCATACTTTTCCTGCATCCTTCTCATTTCTCTTTCCACTTTTTCCTCCACTTCTCTTATTTGATTTTTAAAGTCCTTCTTAAGGTTCTCTATGGCCTAGAACCCGCTCATGTTTTCCCCTGGGGCTTTTGGAGCAGGACTTCTGACCTCACAGTCCTCTTCCCACTCCATGCTTCGACCCTCCTTGCCCCCAAAGTAGGAGTCTAGGGTTGCATTTTTCTGTTTAATTTGTTTCCTTTGCCTTGGCATGTTGCCACTTAATTACTTGACTTTTGGGCTTGTTGCCACACTATGGCTTTTTGCCACCAGATAGGGGAATTTTCGTCCCGAACGTGTCGGGGGAAGGGGGGCAACTTCCCTTTCCAGCAAGCTGGAAACCCACCCACGACATCCACCCCAGATCACAATCTAGATCCAGGGAGGTTAAAGCAGGAGCGATTAACCTCTAAGACTGATCGCTGGATCTCCCTACAGTTCTCAGGCCAGGAGCTGGAGCTGCCACTGAAACTGCAAAATGGTGTGTCTCCTCAGTGGCTTCTAGCCCCCAGGGGAGGAAGCCGATGTGTTCCCCGAATACTGGTCCCAAAGTCCATAGGGCACTAATGTCTCACTTTGCTCCTGCTTTAACCTGCTTGGATCTGGATTGTGATCTGGGGGGGAGGTCTGGGGTGGGTATCCAACTTGCCAGAAAGGGAAGTTGTGAAGACCCCAACATTTGGGACAGAAGATCCCCTGTCTGGTGGCCGAGTCTTACTGTGGCAACAAGCCCAAAAGTCAAGTAATTAAGTGGCAACATGCCTAGGCAAAGGAAACAAAATAAACAGAAAAATGCAACTTTAGACTCCTACTTTGGGGGCAAGGAGGGTCGAAGCATGGAAGAGGAAGAGGGCTGTGAGGTCAGAAAACCTGCTCCAAAAGCCCCAAAGGAAAATATGAGCAAGTTACAGGCCACAGAGGACCTTAAGAAGGACTTTAAAAATCAAATAAGAGAAGTGGAGGAAAAATTGGGAAGAGAAATGAGAAGGATGCAGGAAAAGTATGAAATGAGTGTCAACAGCCTGACTGAGGAAAATAACACCTTAAAAAAATAGACCAGCAAAGGAGGCCCAAAAGGGCAATGAGGAGAAGAATGCCTTAAAAAGTCGAATTTGCCAGATGGAAAAAGAATCTCAAAAGCTCACTGAGGAGATTCATTCCTTCAGAGTTAGACTGGAGCAAATAGAAGCTAATGACTTTATGAGAAATCAAGATGCTGTTAAACAGATCCAAACAAACGAAAGACTAGAAGGCAATGTGAAATATCTGATGGGAAAAACCACTGGCCTGGAAAATAGATCCAGGAAAGACAATTTAAAAATTATTGGACTACCTGAAAGCCATGATCAAAGAAAGAACATAGAAATCACCCTTCAAGAAATTCTCAAGGAAAATTGTCCTGATGTTTTAGATCCAGAGGGCAAAATAGAGGTTGAAAGAATCCACCAATCACCTCCTGAAAAAGATCCCAAAAAGAAAACTCCCAGGAATATTATAGCCAGGTTCCAGAATCCTCAGATCAAGGAGAAAATACTCCAAGCAGCCAGGAAGAAACAATTTCAATATTGTAGAAACACAATCAGAATAGCACAGGACCGTGCAGCTTCTACACTGAGGGATTGAAGGGCATGGAATATGATATTCCAGAGGGCAAAAGAGCTGGGATTGAAGCCAAGAATCATCTACCAGCAAAACTGAGTGTTTTGTTTCAGGGGAAAATATGGTCATTTAGTGGAATAGAGGACTTTCAAGCATTCTTGAGTAAAAAACCAGAGTTGAATAGAAAATTTGACATCCAGACACAAGAAGCAAGAGATGCCTGAGAAGGTAATCAGGGAAAAGAAATCAAAAGGAACTTATCAAAGTTGACCTATTTACATTCCTATATGGAAAAGCAATAACTGTGACTAATGATATCTTTCTCACTATGAAAATAATGGAAGAAGGATATATGGGCATATGAATACATATGTGAATGTGTGTATATATGTTTACAGTTATACATGGATAGAGGGCATAGGTTGAATTTGTTGTGAAGGGATGATACTTAAAGGGTGAAATTATGAGGTGAGAGAGGAAAGTGGCAAGAGGAGATGGGGAGAGACAGGGTAAGGTAAACTATCTCATGGAGAAGAAGCAAGGGGAAGTGACTGCAGGGGAGGGGAAAAACAGGAAGGCAAAAAGGCAAAACCATATTCTCATTGAATTCGGCTCAGGGAGAGAATGACACACATACTAAATGGGATATCTCACCCTGTAGCAGAGTAGGGGGAAGGGGGATAAGAGGGAGGATGATGGGGGGGGGTGTATTCTGGCGGGAGGGGAGGTTGGAAGTACCCACTTTTGAAGACGGACAGGATCAAAGTAGGGAATGGATGAGGTGGGGGGTGGGATGGGTGGGAGGGAATTATAAGTAGCCTTTTACAATATATCTACTGTGGTAATGTTTTGCATAGCTATACATGTACAACACATACTGAATTACTTATCTTCCCAGAGGGAATGGGTGACAAGGGAGGAAGGGAATGGATCTGAAATTCGAGGTCTTAAAATTAAATGTTTCAAATATATATAAATACTATTATTAATATTATTTTGCATGTAATTGGGAGATAAGATGTGCAGGCATTGGGACACAGAGATTCACCTTGCTCTAATGGAAAAGTCGAAGGGGGTATGGGAGAAGATATGGGAGAGAGCAGATAGGATGAGGGAATATCTTGTGGGACTGCTATTCTGGGGTGGTGGGTAGGGGAAAAATGGGGAAAAATTGTAACTCAAAATCTGGCTGAAATGAATGATGTAAACCAGAAGTTAATAAAGCATTTGTTAAAAAAAAAAAAAGCCTTGGGAATTTAAGTACATACTGAATATGAGTTAACAGTAGTGTATTTATTTTAAAAGCAACAACAGACATGACACTGAAATTAGTGGGTTTGCATCAGAAGACATTCTTATATTTGACACTGATGAAACCTTTATAGGATGTGTCTGGTTTGGTTCCTCTTTTTATAAGTATAAATTGACTCCATTAATACCAAAGGTGGTTAAATGAATACAAAATGTGAAAAAAAGGAAAAGGAGCCTGAAATGCTTAATCAACAAAAGAGAAGACTTTAAAAAAATAAAAAAGGTAAGGATAATGAGCTTTTGAGTATATGAAAAGTTACCAGTGATTTCTTCATTTCTGAAAAGTGTTAAAATGGGCTTAACTTGCTCTGAGATCTCAATAAACATAAGCAAAAACTTCTTGACTGTAATGGTCATTAAAAATTGAAACTGTCAACTAAAAAAGGTTGTCCAAACTCAATCCGTATAGCTCTTTAATAAAAAGGTAGACAGCCTTAGATGCTACAGGATTCATCTGCCTAGCGGCAGGAAGCTAAACCACATGACCTCTTGATATCTTCCTTTCAACAGTCATGTAGGTTAAAATCCAGTTTAAAGTCATGTTTTATTTGAAGGAAAAGCATCAACATCTAATAAGTATAAATGTATTTTGGGAACATCTTAAGGGTAAGTGGACTTTCAGACATATATTTTGGCTTACAGATGTTTAAAAAAAAATCTATTTCCATCTTAGTTGTGTCACAAACAAGAGAGGTTGCCAAGTAAGTATTTAGCTAAATTCAAAATAGGTGAGATGCTCTTATAGCAATTAAAAAAGAAAAAAAGTGGTTATAACCATATAATCATGCCTGTTCTATTTTTTGTTTGTTTTTTGGAGGGCATTTGGGGTTAAGTGACTTGCCCAAAGTCATACAGCTAGTTTTTGTGTTAAGTGTCTGAGGCCGGATTTGAGCTCAGGTCCTCCTGACTCCAGGGCTGGTGCTGTATTCACTGCACCACCTAGCCGCCCAATCATGTCTATTCTAAACAGAAACTATTTCATCATTGTGTAGCCTTCTTAGTATGGAAACTTCCTCCACTGTTGCAGATAAATAATTTTTCTGCAGCTTGTAGTCTTAGAAAATTGATTGGACACAGTAACAGCTACATTGTGCAGTGACTGACTTTGATAGACTTGGCTCTTCTCAGCAATGCAAAGATCTAAGACAATTCCAAAAGGCTCATGATGGAAAATGCCATCCACATCCAGAGAAAGGACTACGGAGTCTGAATGCAGATAGAAGCGTTCTGTTTGCTCTTTTTGTTGTTGCTTTGTTTTGTTTCTTCTTTTGGGGGCTTCCTCCCCTTGCTTCTAATTCTTCTTTACAACATGACAATATGAATGTACATGTAGAGCCTATATCAGATTGTATGCTGCCTTGGGGAGGGGAAAGAAGAGAGAGGGGGAGAAAATTTAAAACTCAAAATCTTATGGAATAAAAATAAATAAAAATAAAAATAAATTAATTACTATTTTAAAAAAGAAAAAGATAATTTACTGGAATACTGTGAATTTCCCATGGTCATACAGCAGTGTGTGTCAACAACAGAACTAAATCCCACATCTTCCAGACTCCAAGGCTAGTCCTCTGTCCCTCATACCACACTACTTCTCAAATCTGCTCTCATTACGTATCACTGCCAGCAGAGATGGAGGTTAACCAGAAAAGATTGACAGGGGATGGTTATTGAGGGTTGTCTCTTTTTTCCTCTCTTTGTGCGTGCTCATTCCCTATATTAGATAAATTAATATCCTGAGGTGGAAATGCCCAAGTGACTTTGAGAATTTTAGAAGGTCTGGAGGTCTTACAGCTACAGCATAGTAGCAATGTTTACTACCATAGTGGTGCAATAGCTTGTACCAGATGGATCGCTGCAGGAAGTTTCCACATTAGATTTCAGCTACAATCAGGAGAGACTTCTAGGGACTTCATTGAAGCAAATGGGTTTGGTGGGGGGGGAGGGGGGGGTTGTTGTTGTTCTTAATTTATTAATGTATTTAGTTTTAGTTTAAAACATTCAGTTCCACAGGCTTTTGGGTTCCAGATTTTTTCCCCTTCCCTCTCCTACCCCCTTTCCCTCCATGGTGGCATGCAATACGATATAGCTTTTCCAAATATCTTCACATTAAACATTTGTCAAGTTGTATAACCAATGGAATGAACAATGAGAAAGAAGGGACAAAAGAAAATAGAGAGATAAAGTAGTTTGCTTCAATCTGCATTCAGACCCCATAATTCTTTCTCTGGATGTGGATATCCCTTTTCCATCACGAGTCTTGTCTTATAGCCTTGCATTGCTGAGAGGAGCCCAGTCTATCAAAGATAGTCGTCACAGATACAATGTGTCTGTAAGTCTGTATAATGGTCTCCTGGTTCTGAGGCAAATGGTTTTTAATGAAGATTGGACATCCTGAAAAGAGTTTTCCCTCACCCCTTCTTTGACCATTTATAAGATGGATGAAACATCTCACAGAACTAAGGATTGGGAGTATGAGATCTGGCAGTTTGGAAAGAAGTAGAAACTGCTGCCTCAGAAACAGGGAAGCAAGGCAAGGCTGCCTCTAGGTCAACGGACATCACATCTAGCCGAAGCAGCTGCAACAACCTAATGGGAGGAAGGGCCTGGGTGACTGTCTCTCCTTGTCTTCTTTTCCCTCTCTTCTCTCCATATGTTTAGATAGAGCTAAAAACAAAACAAACAAACCAAAAAACCCATGTCCTATTTTTCTAGGGTCCATTGCTGATGGTAGTTTGTAAACTTGATTTTCTTTTCATAAGCAAGAGTGTTCTCATTGTCTGCAGGTATGTCATTGCTTGAGATCAGAGGGTGCATGGAGGGATGGCCCTGAGGAGTTTTGTATTTCACATACTATGTTGGGACCCTGAATTCTGTCTGGGAAGATTAGAAGACTTCTTCTGGGACTATCAAGCCACTGTTTCATTTGACAAATGATCCTATAGCAGAAAGCTAAATTTAAACTCAGCTCATTTAGCTTTCCCTTGGAAGAATTAGCCCAATGGAGTTAAGAGAGTTGCTGAGGGAGAGAGGCTGGACTCCACCCCGTTTACCCAAAGAAAGGAGGATAGGGGGCTAGGTGGCACAGTGAATAGAGCACTGGCCCTGGAGTGAAGAGGATCTGAGTTCATATCCAGCCTCAGACACTTAATACTTACTGGCTGTGTGACCTCGGGCAAGTCACTTGACCCCAATTGCCCTGCCTTCCCCCCTCCAAAAAAAAAAGAAAGGAGGAACACTGCTAGTAGGGGAGAAAGAGAAAGCTCCCACTGAAAAGCCAGCCCAGTCAGCATAGTCTGTGAGGATTTTTAACTCAGCCTCTTTCTGGTTGGGAGGGGAAAGTGAGGAGAACACAGACTCCTTAAATGGAGGCCCAGAATGATTATATGTCTTTTTAAAAAAAGACTACTTAAACAAGAAAGCTAGGACCTGAAGCCAGAACCCAAATCTAGAAGTTTTTCTACTAGGCCCCTATAGTTCATTTGTTTATTTAAAATTGCATGATATGTTTCCATTGTGCTGAGGCACTAATAGGGATAGTACAAGCTAAATGTGCATCATGTTAGCAGCAATTGTTTTGTTGTTGTAAATAAAACTAGGCCTTTACCATCATTGTTTATGTTATTTGATTAGCGATCAGATAGCAAGATTACAGAGTAGGAAAGCCCATTCCCAGAGACCACCTGGCAAGTTTTAAGGGTTTGCTTTTAGGCTTCTCATGAGGAATCAAAGCACCAAGAACATGAAGTAATATAAAACATAAGAAACTGTAAAGGAGATGGAACTGTATTATTTCAAAATCTAGTACATCATGTGAATTAAAGGGCATCTCCTTGTTGTTTTTGTTTGTCCTTTTCTTCTCAAAGAGAGCCATGACATCAGAGAGGTGATTCCATGAAATACAACTGAGAGAGAGCTGTTCAAAGTTACCAGCCTCATTTTCTCCTCCAGAGCCATCTGGGTCCATTGGCCAGCTATAGATTAGGAACACTGGAAGTGGCCCCTCACTTGGACTTTTAAGACCAAGGTTTATTACTTAATGATTTGTCATGATGATGAACATGAAGAATTCAAAGAATAGGAGGAAGATGCATAAACCAAAGCAGAACCAAGAAAACAATATACATATTTATCACAATACAGAAACAAGCATTTATTGAAAGAACACCAACAAAAAAGAAAGTAGATGTTGTATAATTACAGTGACAAGGCTTGATCTGCAGAAGAAATGAGAAATTGTCTCTTCCCTTCTTTGTTGAATGGGAGAACAATGGAGTTGAAACACTACATATTCTATCTGGGATGTTATATTAATGAACTTTGTTAAACATCTTTTTCTTTTCCTTTTTTATTCTTTTTTTCCAGGAATGTACTTTGATCACATCCACTTCAGGAGAATAATTTTTGGTGTTATATAGGGAATAGCCTTGTGATGCAGGGAAATCCTGGATGACATAACTCTGAATAATTCAGGTCAGCACTTTCTCTACAATTTATAGTTTTAAAGAGGTCCTGAAGCACTGAGAGGTTAAGTGAAAGATCTCCCCTCTGGAAGTGTCAGAGGCTCTAAATTTATACCATAAGTGACTCTTTATGCAACAAGGTCATGAAGCATGCTTTTCCTGATTTGCCCTTCCTGGAGGGTCGTAGAGAATACTCACAGATAATTCTCTGCCTGGGAACTTGGGGGGGCCTATTTCAGGCCAAAGATAACTCAAGCACTTGTAATGATCCTCTAATTGGCTAATGATCAGGAAGAGCTGATGACTCAGGGGAATTTTGCAAAGAAGAGACTACTTGTGACTAGGAAAAGCTTACTCATGGCTTCTTCACTAGGGCTCTCCAGGCTGGAGCCTCTTCGCTATGACTTTTTAAGAACAAGCTTTGACTCCAAGGAAAGGTGAGTAAGAAGAGGATCTCTACCCTTGTGACATGGTGATCTCACTCACGTGTCAACTAATGCTGGGGGAGACTGAGATTAACCAAAATTGGCCAGGAGCAAGGGGAAGAGCTGGCTGTCTTTGCTTCTCTTTATGCATCTTCATTCCTGATATTAGACAAATGAGTATCCTGCAGTTCAAGAGTCCAGGTGACCTTGGGAATTTTGAAAGACCTGGAGGTCTCTGGCTACAGCGCATTAGCAATGTTTACTACCACAGTAGTAGCAATAACTTGTACCAGAAGGGTGATTGGGTAACTGTAGAGAAACATTCCATATTAGAGAATTTGGCTACATTCAGGAGAGAGAACATCAGAAAGACAATTAAACTTGGCTGTTTGATCACTGAGTCCCCAGTGAGAAGTCAAATATCTGTACATTTGGATAACCCAGAACGAGTAGGCTGGGTCTACAATAGCAGGTCACTTCCTATCCCTGTCTTTTACTTGCCTTCACCGGTTACCCTGATTTCATTGCTCCGGGGTTGCTTGTCTCCTCAGCAGGGAAACAAAGCTTCCAGTACTTCAGTTCTTCTCCCAACTCGGCTTCCTGGAGAACAGCCATATTTTTTGGCTCTGGTCTAAAGAGCCCTCCTCAGCAGTGTGGGTGGGGAGTGGGAAGATAATGCAGTAAAAAAAGATTCCCTCAGAAAAACATGAATTAGGTATAAAACAGGCAATTTTAATCCCACAAAGAAAGGCGGCAGTTCAGAATAGATCATCATGAAACAATTACAATCATTTGAGAGACTAGTACACAAGTCTTGTTGGGGCAGTTACCACAGGGCAGCTTGTTAGCTATTTGACATTTTGCTTCCCTAAACTGTCAATGCTAAGTGGATTCTCTTCTTTCCAGTGGATTTTCTCTCTCTGGTCAACAACCCCTCAATCAGTCTGTCCCTTCCATTGTTGCTGTGGTTGCCACAACTGCTCAGGTGCCTGGGGAAAGGGAAAATGCCAGCTAACTTTTAAGAACTCATAAGGCTCTGTATTGAAGGGGAAAAGACATGTACAGGAGTCAAGCTCAGAGACACTTGTGGCCCTAGAGGCAAGGAGGGAACTGTCCCCTGGACTGGCCCTCCAGAGCTCAAAGAGTAATCTTCACACACATACAGGTCAACAAGAAGGAGGATGAGGAATGAGAATTACCTAGTGTATACACAAAGTTCTATCTCAATAACCTATAAGTACTCATGGTTGCCAGGAGTGACACCTCCATCATGTATATCCAAATATACTATGCTTCTTACTACCTTGAAACATTTTCTGTCCTCGATAAATCTATAGGGTGCATCTAGCAGTTTTATTTTTGCTAGGGTCAGAAGGGGGCTCAGAAATGTCCTTTTCCAGTGCCTTGAATCAAAGTAAATGGACCATGTGGCATAAATGTTACACAGTACCAAATTTAAAGGCAGAAACCTCGATTACCCCCCAATATAGAATAATGTAGAGTCAACAAATGATATTTTATACAGCAATAAGAGGGTCTTGTATGCTTAGTACATATCAAGGGCCTATTCCAATCCAGGCAAATCAAGAAATGAGACAAAAACATGAAAATGTCGGGGTGGGAGGATAAGGAATACAAGGAGCTAACAAAAGGGAAAATAGACAAGATAAAAAGTCAAGCTTCCTCTCGAGGAGAAACTTGAATTCTTGCCTAGCTCCCAAAACATATGGAAATTTATCCATAGAGATTTAGGACCCTGGGTTAGCTAAAAGTCATTCTTTTACCCTCAGGTAAGAAATCAAATTGTCCTTAATAAAACCTTCCACAATTTCCTCAATGTATACATACAGTCCAACTAGAATACAGACAAAATTTCTAGTTGTTGAATTCCACATAGGGCCCACCAAAATCTCCCCAGGGGTCCCTTGTACCCTTTATCAAAAGAGACTTCTTGGAGGTCCAGGCAAATTTCCTTTGTATCTCTATACCAAAAGATACCCCCAAATTCTCTCAACCCCCGCATTGCAGAAGTAATCCTAATGGAATTCTAAACTCACCTAACAAAAGGACCAGGAAAATCAGTTCAAAAGAAATAAGATGGGATCAAGAAAGCTCCCAAAAGGATTAAGCACTCCAAGTTAATTTGAATCAACCTCTCAAAATGGAACAGGTCTTCCACAAGTCTCTTATAGACTTGGAGTTTCATTTTTCCAGTGGCCATTGACCCAAAGAGAGGTTATATCTCCCTTCTAGGGCTTTTTGGGTATCTCTTAGGGCCTGCAGTGATTTTTTTAATGCTACCAGATTGAGCCCTCATTCTTATTTATTCCCCTCAAAATCAAAACCAATGATTACTGCCCCAATATAATTTGCCAGTGCCAGCTAGTATCACTTCACTATCACTTAACAAGTCAATGTCTCCTCCATGTCAACAATTAGCAACTAATATCAAATCAGCTTCCACCAAAAAAATCATTGAGAAAACATAGCAATATCCAAAGTACAGAAAGACCCTCCAAACCAGGGAACTCACTCCAAACCCTAAGGTGATTTGGCTCAGACTTGACCTAAAGTGGCAGGTACAAAAGTTCTTCCCACCACGCCCACTTCAGAATGTGGGCGGTGGAGAGACGAGTTGCCTATCGGACGCTGTCCTGGCTGCGGGGCTAATTCACTATTGACCAGGAACAAGTGGGCTTCACTGTCGCTTCTGTCAGCGTTTAAGCTGAGATACAGATGCGGCTCACGTGGTCTCCTCTTACCTCTGAGGCTGAACCCGTGCTGCCTCTGACGTCCCTTCCCCTAGCATCAGGGAAGAAAGACTCCAATGAGCCAGAGAAACAGACATGCCCCCACGTTAGGAAAGGCTAGCAGCTGAAGCGGCTGCCTCCTTTCCACCCACATACTCACAGCAATTCTTCTTCACTCAAAAGTTGGCAGAGAGAGATTTTAAATATTTGCACATTTCATATGCACAGGAAACACAAAATACCTGGACATTCTCTGAGGAGGAGGGTGGTGGCTTCCGTGTTATATGCTTAGGAAAAGGTTCACCCTGCCCTCCTCATTACTGATAGTCAGCCAAGTAGATTGTACACGCTCAAAGGGCCGGGTCTCTATTGGCCCATTCTCTGTAATATCTAATTAGCAATATTGCAGAACTGCTATATGCATTAATAAGGCTTAAAATAATAGCCCCACAATTAACTTTGCTAAGATGTAGTTTTTGCACTTGCCTTTCGTTTAAATGCAGAGATTCCTAGAAGTAATAACACAAACTAATTTTTGCAAAATTATCAATGGCATCTTAAATCCAGTCTCCTTTTCACAAGAGGAAATTAAGAGAGCCCTTAAAAAGATGAAGTAACTTGGTGAGGGACTGGATGAAATATAAAATTTGACAAAATACAAGTTAAATTGGGGCATCTAGATGGCACAGTGAGTGGAGCGCTGGCCCTGAAGTCAGGAGGACCTAAGTTCAAATCTGGCCTCAGACACTTGACACACTAACCATGTGACTTTAGGCAAGTCACTTACCCCCAATTGCCCTCCAAAAAAAAAAAAAGTAAAGTACAAATTAAATGTCTTCAGTGATAATTTTTCCATTTTTAACAATTTTGCCTAGGGTTATCCAGGGAAGACAGAGAGTGAATAAGAAAGGTTGACAGAAAGATCTAAGAATGAATAAAAAAGAGATCCAACTCGAGCAAGAAGTATTTAGCTAAAGAGAAATATAACAGAAGATAAGAGAAGAACAATGGATAATAGGGAAAAAGGCTAAATAGAGAGAAGACAAACCATGGTGAGAAAAAAATGTGGCATAAAACAAAATGTAAAGATAAAAAACAAGAATAAAAATGTCACCAGTTCTAACTAAAACTCCAGAACTTCTCAAAAATAGTCCTTAAAACTCAGAAACAGTGTTAAGCTTCGTCATATGCCCTTAAGATGTTCCTTTGGAAGTCCCTTTATCACAAAACTGAAAAAAAGAAAAAGAAAAATGGAATTATGTTTCTAGGTTGCATTTGTTACAGAAAAGCCTGCTTTTTTTTAATATGACCATACAAACATCTCTCTCTCTCTCTCTCTCTCTCTCTCTCTCTCTCCCTCTCTCTCTCCCTCCCTCCCCCTTACTCCTTCCCTCCCTCTCTCCTTTCTGTATCCAAACCACTGAATGCTTATATAATTCTTTACCAGAACTTTGCAGATGGCCCCCACTGGGCTTAAAGCAACTTCCTCTTTGAGTTTCCAATTAAAAATCTTTATTTCAATATTTCACTTCCAAAATTACCACACCACTGAACCAACATGATTAAGCAAAAATGCTTTCCAAAAGCTTTTTTTTTTTTCTGGAGGGCAATTGGGGTTAAGTAACTTGGCCAAGGTCCCATGGCTAGGTTTTTGTTTGTGTGTGCATTAAGTGTCTGAGGCTGGATCCGAACTCAGGTCCTTCTGACTCTAGGGCCGACTCTCTACCTACTGCACCACCTAGCCGCTCCTCCAAAAGTATTTTTAAACTAAAAGCAGTTGAAAGGTAATAGTTTCAGATGTTAAATTTTGCTACCATTCTATCATCTGAAGTAGATTTCCATGGTAATTGAAATGTTGATTACCCATTGATTATAGAAATATTAGCAAAAGCCTGAAGTTATTTTTAAAAATTTCATTCTAGTGGTATAAATGTAGGGGAAGGGGTGTGGAGTGGTATGTTGTTTGACCCATATATGTTATGTATATTCATATGGATATGTATAGATGTGACTTTCAAGGAAATAAAAATAGATATACTTTGAGCCTCCCCCAACCACCTTTCTCCAAGGGAGATTTGATTTTGCAATGAAGAGTAGTAGAAGGTTGAGGTTAGAGGCTGGTCACTCTGCTTTCTAAAGAGAGAGGTGGTACTGGGCTAGAATTACATCTACCTTTCCCCTTAAATATTGTTAGTTTAAGGCAAATAATTTTTAGGTTCAAATTGCACTTTTGATAGTTATTCCTTAATGAGAAAGGAGGGCCCCGGACTATACATCCAAGGGTTAACTCCCTTCCCATCAAATGCCAGTTCCACAATGAAAACACATAGTAAACAGCAAAATAATCTATTGATCTAAGTCAACAACAAACAAATCAGAGAAAGTATACATAAGAATATACATACCAGAAAATAGAGTGGATGAGCCCTCCCATTAGGAGTGAAATAACTCAGCTCAACCAAGAGAGTCTCATATCTTACCCAATGAGCTATTCCCTGAAATTCTTAGTGTACTAAGTTAGAAATAGGGACATGATTCAAGTGCCATCTCAGGTCTACCGATTAGATGGGAGTCCCATGAAATTGTCCTTTTGAGTCAAGGGTTACATAAACAATTTATGTTTGACTCTTCATGGCCACATTTGGGTCTTTCTTGGAAAGACATTGGAGTGGTTTGCCATTTCCTTCTCCAGTTCACTTTACAGAGAGGAAACTGAAGTAAACAGGGTTAAGTGATATGTCCAGGGTCATACAACTATTAAATGTCTGAAGCCAGATTTAAACTCAGAAAGAAGATTTCCTGACTCCAGGCCTGGCACTTTGCCACTTAGCTTCCCATACCAACAATATCTGAACTCTAATTATATCTACTCCACAGACTCATTCAGTTCCATTCCATTCACTTGATATTATCCATCTAGAGAAAGAGCTGATTTAGGAAGATCTTCAAGGGTCCCATGTCCCCCCCTGAAACCCAAAGTCCCCAGGGAAAACTAGAGATTCCAGGAAGCTTATTCTTGGGATTCAGGTCCTCATCAACATAACTTCATAAGTGTTACACCAGGCTCTGGCCATCCAGTAGTAGGGAATTTTATTAAACTTAGGAGAATATTTTGCCTTATATTTCTTTACTTCTGTATTACTTTTTGCTTTTTGATCTTACACATTCTTTACAGGATTGATCTTTCCATATTTTAGGAGTAAAACACTATCATATTGTAACATTTAATGGGTAATATGTAATTATATTACATTTATTCTTGAAAGAGCACTTTATGTTTATTTCAATATTTGCTTACAAAATTGGCAATATTTGATAATATTTTAGAAGATAACTAATAAATTAATTTTCCCACCTAAACTATAATATTGAGTGCTAAGGTACCTTGATCTTAAAAAATACTTTTAAATTCACTATTTATCCAGTAATATATAATATTGTTATGATGTAATAACAAATATATAATAAATTATAATAATATAACAATTATAATAATAATAAATTATAACAATATATAACAATTGTTATATTGTTATTTTATTGATGTCATAAATGATATATATACTAAACAGATTGGCATGCTTTCATTTTATTGAATTTTATTATTTCTACATATGTTCTTAAAAGATCACCTTATGTTTATTTCAATATTTGCTTATAAATTTGGCAGTATTTATGTTTGATAATATTTTGTCATAAATCAAGTAATCTACTATTAGTGAGAATGATCCAGTAGAAAAAATATATTCATAACATATTTCATTATTCATACTAAATTGGATATGTTATATTTTTAGGTATTAATTCTCTTTTTAACATATAAGTGAACACAAGCTTGAGCCACTTGTTAGGCAGCTCAAAAAATATTTTGATGGAGTTATTACCCTATTTATGCTGGCTTGCCTTATTCTGCTTTTAGATTAGTCTGTGGGGAACAAGCAGAAAGGTAAAACAAATAGAAATACTGAGGTATGTTTTTTCTTTACCAATTTAATTTAATCATATCTCTGAGGAAAGGGAAGGAGTATATGTGACTGAAGAAATTTCTCTTTCTTGGCCTCAGCTTCCTCATCACAAAATAGTGAGGGAAATAGGTTGAATTAGATCATATGTAAGGGTCTTTCTAGCTCTGATATTTGTGGATAGCCACAAAACATAAACCAAACAAAATTGCAGAGTAGCCTTATTTTAAAATATACAAGCAAGTCTTTATTTTCAAAAGGTAATATTTTTATATGAAAATGAATTTTTTCCTTTTAAGCAACACAAATTTTAGGTTATTTTAGAATCATTTTTCTTGAATAGATTCAGAACTCTTCAAAGAAGGGTACTAAAGTAGGAACAATTTTAATTGCAACCAGTGGATCTCTGGGGAAAAACAAACAAACAAAACAAATTATTTCATTTTGATCCTTACTCTACCTTGAAATGTAATACTAATTTTCATAGTCACAGCTATGAAACCTTCAGAATCCCAAAGGCAGCATTACTCCAAATAGTATTTGTTCATAGGAAAGTATAAGAAAGAAAAGTTCCATTTCTCTGTGTTATACTTAGTACACTGGATGAACTAGAATAAAACAGTTTGAAGTCAATTCAAGTCAATTCTAGACCTAACTTAGACAGTCAATACTTTTAAAATTGAATATTCTGCACAAATAAAACCAATGTATCTAAAATTAAAAGGAAAACAAGTAAATAGGGGGAAAGGCTTTGTAAGAAATTTCTCTGATAAACGGGCTCATTTTCAAGATATTCATGGAATTGATTTAAATTTATAAGAATAAGAGCTATTCTCCCATTATTCTATAATCAAAGTATATGAACACTTTTCAAAGGAAGAAATCTAAGCTATATAAAATAGCCATATAACAATATTCCAAATCAGTAATAATTAAAGACACCCAAACTAAAGCAACCCTGAGATTCTACCTCACACCTATTAGATTGGCAAGGTTGAGTGAGCAAAAAAAAAAAAATTAAGATGACAAATATTGGAGTGGTTGTGGGAAAATAGGTACATTAATTAAGGTACTGCTAAAGAAGCTGTAAATTGATCCAGGAATTCTAGAAAACAATTTGGAACTATGACCAAAAAGCCACTAAATTGTGTACACCTTGACCCAATGAATACCTCTACTAGACTAGACTATACTCTCAAAGAGATTTTTAAAAGGGGAAAATGCACCCAAATATGCAAAAATATTGATAGAACTTTTTGTAGTGGCAAAGAACTGGAAACTAAGAACAGGGGGACAGTTGGACAAATCATGATATATGGACATGAACGAGTACTACTGTGACAGTAAAAAGACAAAAGGGGATGATTTCAGAGAAACCTGAGAAGACTTATACTAATCTGTTCTGGCTTAAATGAACTATCTAAGGAATATCTATATGGTATTATAAAAACAACTTTGAAAAACTTTAGAACTCTAATTCAATGACCAACCACAATACATACATAAATAAACGCATATATATGTAAATACCAGTATTATATATGTGTATGTGTATATGTATATGTAACACAGATATATACACACCATTATGCATGCATATACATAATAACTTCTAGCATTTATAGTGCTTTAATATTTACAAAGCAGTTAATAAATATTATTTCATTTCATCCTTACAACAATTCTGAGAGGTAAGTGCTATTATTATTCCCATTTTACAGATGAGGAAATTGGGGCATAGAGAGGTTAAGTGACTTCTCCAGGGTCACACAGCTAGTAAATGTCTGAGGCTTTGAACTTTGAACTCAGCTTTGAACTCAGGTCTTCCTGTCTCCAGGTCCAACATTCTGTCTACTTCACCATCTAGCTGCCCACATACATAACTGTGTATGTATACATACAGATATTCATACACATACACACATGTATATACACACATACTTAGGCATAGCCAATTCAGGAATTTGTTTTGCTTTACTATCATATTTAATAAAGGGTTTTGTTTCCCTTTTTCCAATGTGGGGAGATAGGAGGGATAGAAAAATGCTTATTAATTTAAAAAATAATAAAATTTTTAAAAGCAATAAAATTGAATATCCAGTTCATTTGATGTGCTTCATACTGGCTATGGAGAAGACAAAAAATGGGGACTATCTTTACAGTAAACCATTTGGAAAATAAGAACCCAAATTTTTTAATGACATGTTGTGTGAAAAATTACATTTAATTTAAAATAATGACTAAAATGCTTAAAAATTTAAAATGTAGTAATTACTAGTGTGTTTTTAAATAGCCTTTTAAAAGTACCTTTGAGGGGTTTTAAAAAAGGCCAGTCTCTGGGGGAACATATGACTGGAACACATAAAAATCTGACCAAAATCACCAAAACACTGGAGTCATCATCTTCCAGCTATGTGCCTCTGAGATCTAGCAGATTATCTTCATTTTAGTACGTGCTTATCAAAAAAGTAATTCAAGTATAGTCAATTATGACAGTAAGAAATAAAATTCCTGGCTATTCCATACTTTCAACTCTAGCATCACAAGGAGCAATAGCAAACAAACATACTAACTTAGCATCATTTAATTTTATTATTATGATTTATGATTATGATCAGAGCAATCAAACCTGAGAATTGTGATGCTGTTTCCTTTATACTTCCTGGCTCATAGATTGTGTCTCATTCAGTATGATAATTGTAAAAGATCTAAATATAACTAGGGAATAGGTAGGTAGGTGGCTGGTGGATAGAGCTCTGGGCCTGGAATTGGGAAGACGTTAGTTCAAACAGAGCCTCAGATGTTTACTATTTGTGTGACCCTAGGCAAGTCCCTTAACCTCTCTTTACCTTAATTCACTGGAGAAGGAAATAACAAAACCACTCCTGTATCTTTGCCAAGAAAACTCCATGGACAGTATTGGCATACTATGGTCTATGGAATCAGAAAGAGAGAGACACAGCTAAATGACAATAACAAAACTAGGGAATGTCCTTTCTATCCTAGTAACAAAAAGAAAAAAAAGAAAATGTGACAGAAAGTAGAAGATTTCCCACTACTTACTAAAAAAATCTCAGACTGAGCTACTTGATATTAATTTTTAACAAAAGGACATTTAGAGGAATTGTATAACTGGAGATTTATAATAAAAGCATATAAAGACATTAAATCTACATATGCTCTACAGCTTTATAGCTTTCTTCTTTTTTTTATTGATCCAAGCTCTTGCCCTCTACCCCCACCAATATAGATTAGACATGTCCCAAGAAAAATTTGCATGGTTCATATCTGCCCCAGGTTTCAGATTTATAAACTTCAAGTTGACAAGAGAAAAATCACAAAGTTCCATGGGATTTGAAATGGAAGGATAACATGGAACAGGGAACAGCCTCTGAAGAATGGCCTTGCTTTCTTGTACAAGTTTAACTAATTGAGAATAAGAGACAAGGTGAGAATGAAAAGGACTGAAGAATGAGAAGTGTTCATTTGCAACAATGCAACAAAATATGTGAGATTCAAATTTATCGCCATACAAAATTGAGAAATATCAAACCAAAGTTCCTTCTCAGTATCTTTGATCTTAATTTCACAAATAGATGAAAGGCAAGAATTAAGCTCTACTAGTATGTCACTGCTAGTTTGCTTGAATTTATATTCCCAGCTTAACTTGAAGTTCCCTGATGGCTCATTTTTTTCTCCTTATTTCTTGTTTCCTCAAGATTAAAAAAGAAAAGGAAGAGGAGGCAATGACTATTCACTATAGGATGCCCCTAAAGTGTCTACTTGCTCGTTTTCTTCTTCCCCCTGCCAATTTAATAAAAATCAAGCAAAAGCTTGAGACTGATGATTTTAGAGTCTGATATTTGATTAATAATGAGAGTACCATATTACCCAAGGCTTTTGTCCAGCCTCTTTTTTAGTCCTACTCTCTTACTAGATTCTCACAGATGTCTTTATTATGCAACCTACTAGCTACCTGAATGTTTCTAGTGATACAAAGTCAAAGTTTTCTCATCTTAAAAAAAATTATCTACCCAACACCTCCATGAGGCAGATCTAAGTACTTCTCTTCCCATTTTTCAAATAGGCACCTAAGACTCAAATAATACCTGAGGAACTCTAGGTTTAATTGCACATTCAGAACCAACCCAAAGCTGATGATGATATACTTCCAGAACTTAAATCTCACTTTTCATGTGTTTAGAAGCTAAACTGAACTTCTCGGGGACCTTGGTTTTGTATTTCTCAGTTTCATAAAGGTATAAATTTTGCCCAGTAACTTTTTAGGTTATCTTTCCATAAAGGAGCATACTTATTGTCTTATTCTACAAGCCTCTGCTTTACTTCACCCCCTTTCTCTTTCCTCAAGTAAGTTAAACATGCATGGAACAGCCCCTTTTTTCTGGGCATCCTTCCAGGTTCAAATTATCCCACCTTTCCAGTGCTTTCACACACTTGGGGTTGCCCACAAACATCCGGGTCTCTTCGAATGCTTTTGTTTAGACCACTTTTCTCAATTCTACACAGGAAAGAAAGGGGAAAAATACAATTTTCAGAACACATGGTCCTACAGACAAGGAGAGTTGTACTTAAGGCACGCACTGGGACATTTATTCTGGAGCATCATGGCAGTCACAGGCAGCCGCAGAAGCCATAGCTCTTTTTCTGTTCCCTAGATCCCCCGGGCTAGCCGTGGAAAGGCATGAAAAGGATCTGAGTGTGTGACTCGAAGTGGAAAGGGAGAGAACCGAAAAAAAAGTCTAAGGCAGCGGGAAATGGGAGCAGAAAACAGTATTTCTCGGCAAATGACAGAAATGCAGGAGTTAAGGTCGAAGTACTTTCTTATTAACCAGAGTAGAAGCTAACATGAGAGAGTCTCCCCTGTACCTTTGATCTCTCTCCAGTTCTCCCTTCTCAGTTAAGGACGAGCCAGAGAACTGGAAAAGGGAACTACATGTTTTCTATCAAAGGTTCTCATTCAGTTTTAAAATTGATTCGTTGTAAATGTCCTAGAAGCATAGATATGCAGCATTTATATTTAAATCAATTAATTTTAATGAATTCTTCATTCACTTCTGAATTAAATTGTCTTGTATGGGAAAGCCAAAGAGAATCTAGAGCTACTAAGTTTCCTCAGCCTGGGTTATCCCTAATTAGGAAGGTTTTGAACATTTTAATCATCATCAACACCACCGTTATTTGTCTCAGTCCTGTCGGGTTTTATAAAAATGAGCAGCAGTGAAAGCCTTTCTGTCTAGTTAACTGCCTCACAAAAATGATGTAAATGGCCAAAGGGCTTCTCTCTCTCTCCCTCCCTTCCTCCCTCCCACTCTCTATTCCCTATTTCTCCTTCCCTCCCTCCATCTTTAGTGAACTGTGTAGATCTGTGAAAATAATATCAGAGTTTTCCATCAGAATGAGCTTAGCACTGTACTGAGGCATAGCCTAATATGACCCGACACCTCCAACCATCTGCGCTATCTATCTGCCTTCTGATTTACCAAATCCGCACAGGCAAAAGATAAATTGTACTTGATACTAAAGAAAAAACATCCAGGCCCAGTTCAGTTCCATTGCCTTGAGACCAGTGCTGAATATTCCAATCTGGCTCATTTTTTAAAAGGGAAGTAGCTAACAAAAGTTGTTCCCAGTATTTTCCTTGTTATTTTTCTTGTTTCCCTGAAGCTAAACTAACGTTGATCAAACTACCATATGAGAAAGGAATAGGGGACAATAACATTTATGAAGGATCAATAAATTTCCTTTTAAAAAAAATTCTTCAGAAACATCACTTCCAAGAAAGCCCTTTCTGAGAAGTATTCTGTGGAATAAAGCACCAAAATCCTTCAGGAAAATAGTTTTCCCTGATCAAAGCAATTATGCTGTATTTTTTTCTTACTTTCTTTTTTCTTCCCTTCCTCCTTTTCCATTATTTATTTACTTATTTACTGGTTTATGTGCTGAGACTCCGTTGGAGAGATCAAAGGTTTCCTATTCTCATTTCAATAATTTTTCACTTTAACTGAGAGAGGTAAGACCAACCTACAAAGAAGAGTTGAACTGAATATAATTACAGCCTCTAAAATTGGCTTTTAATTCGCTGTCTTGGTCTCCATATTGACTTTTTATGTAGGGTTGTTCTAGATAGTTGTTCAAGTTCATTCAACTTGAACGGCAAGTCGACTTAGTGAAAACCTAAAAGTATTAGCTTTATTTGAGAAAAAAAAAAGGGCTACGGTCGACATCTACAAAACTACTTTTCTTGGCGGAGTTTAGAGCTGTTATAGAATCAATGACTGCTAAAAGTATTTCCCTTTCCAAATTTTAAGGTTGTGGTATTATGTGTTTTACCGGGAAGTGGGGAAGAGAAATCTCTGAATACTACGGAACTGACATTGACCTCTTTCTATAGATCCTTTCCTATACATGTTGCTGTCCAATGTTTTAAGATTTGTAGCTGAGGTAAAAAAAGAAAAAATGAAGATGCAGAAATAGGTATAAGGAAGAATGAATGGACCAAACATACTGACCTCACACATATATAACCTGTCTCAATCTGTGTAATCCGCCACAATTTTTCTAGGCTTCAATTAGTTGGATTTGTAACCCGAAGGATTATGTGTTTTAAATTTACTGAAGACTTAGTCTTTCTTTTTTCTTGCCCCATTTGTCCTTTCTATGTAACTAGAAATTCCAGCAAGTAAAATCCCACAGAGTCCAGGAGCAGCTTTTCTCTAGCGAGTACTTAAAGGCGACGCCAGGTTCGGGAATTGTAAAACGCAGGGGCTCTCTTCCCTTTCTTTCTCCTCATAATCCACCTACCACACAGTATCTCTCTTTCTCCGACTCCAGTAAAATACCTTAGAAAGTCCAACTGTGAGTACCAAGAGCTCTGGGCGCTGTCGAGCTCTGGGAGGTGCTGAAATCTCTCCGCTGTGGTGCTCGCAGTCTTGATTGGCAGATGCTGACAGTGATTGACTGGGAGGTCTCCACCGCGCGCAAGCAACCAATCTGCCAAGTCCAATAGCAAAACAGGAGCAACAGCAGCTGAACTAGACGTGTTTTTTTTTTTTAAACCCTTCCTCCCAGCACTCCCTCCTTTCTATCTTCCCCCACCCACCCTTCCACATTGCCGCCTCCCCCCCACCCTTCCCCTGCAACAAGCCTAGCGCTGGCAACATCTTCCAGTAGACCTGACATTTGGTGCTGCTTTTCTGTCCCTCCGCCGCCTAGGAGTAGCCGGCACAGCCTTCATCAAGAAAATAATCCTCATCCTCACCCTTCACTGGACTCTTGCTGGGGAAATTTGAAATTTCCGATCCTGGTGGGGAAAGCAGCCCCTGCAGTTTTCTCCATGTTCCAGTTGCCTATTCTAAATTTCAGCCCCCAGCAAGTAGCTGGGGTATGCGAGACCCTAGAGGAAAGCGGGGACATTGAGCGTTTGGGCCGCTTTCTCTGGTCCCTGCCTGTGGCCCCGGCAGCATGTGAAGCACTGAACAAGAATGAGTCGGTGTTACGAGCCCGGGCCATTGTGGCCTTTCACACAGGGAACTACCGGGAACTTTACCACATTCTGGAGAACCACAAATTCACCAAGGAATCTCATGCCAAGCTACAGGCCCTGTGGCTGGAAGCTCACTACCAAGAAGCCGAGAAGCTCCGGGGCCGACCTCTGGGGCCAGTGGACAAGTATCGGGTAAGGAAGAAGTTCCCTTTACCTCGGACCATCTGGGACGGGGAACAGAAGACTCATTGCTTCAAGGAGAGGACAAGACACTTACTTAGGGAGTGGTACCTGCAGGACCCTTACCCTAACCCCAGCAAAAAGAGAGAATTAGCCCAGGCAACCGGACTTACCCCCACACAAGTGGGCAACTGGTTCAAAAACCGAAGACAAAGGGACAGAGCAGCAGCTGCCAAAAACAGGTCAGTACTTGGGTGTTTGACTACCATGCAGTGTCTAAGGGTCTGGGGAGGGCAGTTTAGTTTCCTCCTCCTCCTTAAGTGTCACAAGAGACTAAGGTACTCGTAGGTTAAAATCGAGGCTTTACAGTTTTTACGAAAAGAAGGGAAACTCAGATACATCCTTTGGGGATGTTGGAGAGGGAAAGCTTCTGAGTTTCTCTTAAATTGAAAGAGATCAGGAGAGTTCAAGGGCTCCTGGATAAACATCTTCCCTCTGGGGCTCCTTTTCTTCCTTCCGTTTGGGTTCGGGTTTGTAAATGCTTGACTGGGGTGGCAGTTCCCTCGGCCGGAAGTGACTACTGCTGCCAGGCCCGGGAAAACCGTGACAGAATCGCCTCTCTATGTTAAACACAGAAATTAAATTAAAAATCAAGAAACTATGCAGAATTCTAAAATCACCATTTAGGTCTCGCCCTCCCACTATCCTCTCGGGCACCGGCTCTTGAGGTTAATCCTTGCTTGGATTATCTGATCTATAGAAATACGTGTAAATTGCTCAACCCATTGGCCACAGCCAATGTTCCATTTTTTCTTAATTATTTTTAAATAATCTCCATTCTCCATGGAGACACTAGTTTCTTCTAGGGTCAAGTCCAGTTGACCCTAGCTCTTCCCTCTCGTCCCTGCTGGGGACGTAGCCGTGACTGTCAAAGCTGAAGTGATCCAGATTCTAAGCTAATTCGGATTCTAAACTAATTCAGCGGCTTCTTGACAGGGCCCTGAGAAGTCAAGTAACAGTTTGGAAAAGTCCCAAACACACACACACACACACACACACACACACACACACACACACACACACACATACACACACACCACCTAGCCAAATACTGGCTCGCGTTGATCTTGTCAAATCGTCCCTGCAACCAAGTGGGTCAACTGAACTCCCAAATGGACCCTCTCCTTGCAATCATTGCTTCCTGCTCTGGTCGGGAAGGGAGCTTACAGAATGGGGAGCAGTGAGGAATGCATAGAATGTTAAGGAGGTCTGACGGTGGTAGAAAGCACAGGTACTATAGAATCAACCGCGCTGGGAGAAAAGATTCCTAGATCATCCACTCCATTTATCCTGTGAATGGAGGCCTTGTGCGAGCTGACAGGCCTTTGATGTTTTCTACTATTGGGCTTTTAAAATCACATACCAATAGAAGCATCCCTTCTGTCTATGGAAGCCCAAATCCCCAAATTCCTTGAATTCAAGAAGAGTCGGAAAACTAAAGAGGATGGGGATAGGGCCTTAACTCTGCCATGGATGGCAGAGGAGACAGTGTCTAGAGGGAGATATCTTTTGTGGGAAGCCTTTAATTTGCAGGTTACTTTCCTCGGTGGATTCTGGGACTGGAAGTGGACTTTTATATCTAAGTGAAGATGCCCTGGGTGAGGGAAAGGTGGTGAGCTGGGTATTCAAAGGGCTCTAACTCCGAATCTGGGAGGTCAGGGAAGAGAGGGGAGGGGAAGGGAGGGTTGGAAAGAGCCAAATCTGTGGCGGAACTGTGATCTTGTGTTCCCTGATTCCCCGCAGGCTACAGCAGCAGGTGCTGTCCCAGGGCTCAGGTCGGTCGCTGCAGACCGAGGAGGAGAGCGCTGGGGAACCTCTGGGGGCCGTCGCCAGCCCCGCTGCCAGCCTGTCTAGCAAAGCCGCCACGTCGGCCATTTCCATCACATCCAGCGACAGTGAATGTGACATCTGACGCCCAGGTCACCATCTCCATCCCCACACACAAAACACAGACAGAAGAAGTGAAGTCATATGTATAAAGTACAGTAAGACAAAACAAACAAAAGCAAAATAAAACAAAGGACAGAGAAAGGGAGAGTAAACGAAAGATTAGTGCCTGCAACCTGCCAACGTAGGGAAGCTTCTGGGCTCCTTTCTAAGAAACTCAGGCTATAGATGCAGTGTCAGCCTTCGAATGCCTGGTGGACAGACGTTTCTCCCCACTAAAAACAAACAAAAAACAAAAACAACTTTACGTCTTAGCGGGATGCGACAAGGAAAAAGGAAAAAAAAATACCAAGTCTCTGTTGCCCTTTCTTTCTGTAAAAGGATCTTAACTGAAAAAGATGCCTCCAGAACATGAATGCTAAGTTGCAAATATGTTTAAGCCTGCGCTGTAACTCTCGTGAATATTTCATGTCGAAAAGACATGGGGTTGTTTGGGATTTTTAAATATTTTTTGTTTTATAAATATTTTTTGCTTTAAAGGGTTTTTAAAAATATATATGATGTTTATTTACTTATTTAAGGGATCTCGTGGTAGGTTTTTCTATGCTTTTTTTTTTTTGCTTGTTATTTCTTTGTGCACACCTGTAGTAGAGCATGTGCGCTGACTAGTGCAGGGCCAGTCCTGTATGGAAAAACTGAAACAATAAAAATAATCTGGTGAGGAACTTTTATTACCTATAGGATTTGCTTTCAAAGTCTTAAAGATAATCCTAAACTCCACGAATTCACGTTTGTAGGGTGAGTGTGTATGTAACTTCAAGATAAAAATTTTGGCTTTTTCCTTTCTCCTGATGATACTAAGCTCTTACTCGGGTGTGTTTCATTGTCTGGTCAGAATTAGGGTAGCCTTTCATGGGGAAAATATTATTTTACTTAGGAGGCAGCAAAATGTTTGTTTAGAGTAATTAGCCTCTCTTTTTTCCTTTTAATGATTGGAGAGTTCAATTATCACACAGGCAAATTTTAAACACCCTTACGTATTTTTATATTTTAAAAAAATCTGTTTCATGGATTTATCCAGCATCAAAAGATGATACAGTTTGGAGGGGTTTCTATCTGAATTGGTGAAGGGAGCATCTTCATAGAAGGGATCACAGTGCGGTAGTATACTCACATTTTAGGCATTGAGGAAGACAAACAAGGGCATGATCTTTAAATTTTTTTTAAGAATGTAAAACTGTACAGACATTTACATAATGTGAAAACTTTCCCCTGCCACCCTTTTCCCTCCTTCGCTCCCATGCCTTTCCTGACCCTCCCCTACACAAATTTTTTAAAGTATCTAAATAACTGACATATGAAAGAAGGAAGCAAACTGAATTTGAAGTCATGGAACAAATATCTATGGTTTATCAAATGTATTACTCTTCCTCAGCAGGGTTCAGAAAGTGAGGTAAAATGATGCTAGAACATAAGGATGAAGGAATGAGAGGTATAACTAAAATTTCTCCACCTCCAAGTAGGAGAAGAAATAATCAAATTCCTGCCTTGGTATGGTATCTGTATTAAATATATAATAAAGAAGAAAAGCCTTCAAGAGCCTCATTATGATTGGTAATGGGTTCAGTTTAAAATATCAGACAAATGCCCTTAGCCCTTAGCATTCTTCCTTCCAAAGCACAACAAAACAAAAAGCACCCACTGTTCTTGCTCTAAGAAACCCAATGCTATCCTTAGAGCGGCTAAGCTTTTTCCCACCGAAAAGGATTGCATATTATGCAATTTGACATTGATCTTTAAATCACTTGAGCTGTTCTTTTTTTGTCTGATTGGTCTCATTTCATGCTTAAAAGATGCTTTCTAGATAAGAAGATTGGTGACTTGTTTTAGTAGACGTGCTGTATTGCTAAATAAAACAAAAATAATAATTCAATAGTTATGAATATACCAAAAGATAGAATATGTAGCTGGATATATGGGAGGTTCAGGTTTTCAACTTTTGCTTCTGAATCTCTTTACTGAATTTGTGAGGTTTTCTTTTTTAAATGGTTGTAATTGTACCAAGCAAACCATATCTGGAATTACAGTATTGCTTTTTTTTTTCTTGCACAAAATCTCCATACAGGAAGATGTGAGAGGGTCTTAACTAGGCAAAGAATTTCCTATCCATTCTTGGATGATTAGAATACCACCCATGCTCAGATAACTGTCCTGGGCTAGTTGGAACATTAGGATATTCTTGAATTGTAAGTAGACATAATAATTCATCGAGAAATCCCAGTACCCTGAGCTGCCCTTATATTAACAGGTTATGTAAATCCATTTGGAACTCCCAAGCCAGTGATGAAAGGTAAAACATTCCTATTCATAGTCCAGTTGGGAAAGGAAATGACATACCAATGAATTTGTATAAGGAATTTCAAATCATTTTGAAAATTTCATCCCACCCATCAATACAAATGATACCTAAAGGTGAAGATATAGGTCACTTTCATTTTCTTAAAGATAGAAGAATCACTGTTTAAAGCATATTTTTAAAAACATTAATAATTTCAAAATAATGTTTAATTAGTAGGCAAAAGAATACGAACAGTAATGAGATTTTCCTTTCAATGTGCAGAAAATATTTGTATGAAACCCTCTGAATATATTCAGATTCATGTGTGATGAAAGGCTTGCATTTTGAAGCATTCCTTACTTATGAGCAATTTAAAGATTTTTGTTATAAAGTAATCTGAAAATAAGCATATAAATTGGGCAATCCCCCAAATCCTTAAAATTAAAAATTATCTAACCAAAATGAAGAAGCATTCAAAATAATCCTTTTATGAATGAATCCACAATTTGAATTTCCAAAAAAAAAATTAATGGAATTGGAAAGAGACAAGGTTACTATCTTATTTAATACACTTTATTATGTCCACCTGTCTTTTCTTTTTTTCCAATTATTTTAAGAAATTAGTTTTTAGAGGGCAGTGAAAAATGGAGAGGGTCTTTGATTTTGGTGGATTCATGAGTAGTGTTGGAAGCCTCTGAACTAGAAAACTGGTTATACCCCTGTTTTTCTTTTTCTTTCGAAATCCATCTCAGGTCACAAATTTCTAGATAAGCCTTGCAGCATCGAAGTGGAAACTAGATGAGATGCTATATTTCAACAGAGCAACCTGGGGATTTGACATCCCACCCACACTCCCCCTCACCACAGCTCAGTCTATTTTAAGGCTCTTAAATATTTCAACCTCCTGCTGGTTTCCAAAATGGTGCAATGCTCATTTTTCTCAAAATGCCCCCAGATCTTCTATGCTCCCAAATCTACAGCCCACCCTGTTTCCACCAGCTTCCCTCTACTTCACCAGACTGTTTATCAAAATCAGGAAGGGAGGTGGGAGTGGGGGTAAGACTCACTCTTTGTTTACATTAAACAAATTACAGGGGAAAAGCTCAGTCAAAGTCTGCCTTGACCTCTCTCTTTCCCCTTAATTTTAACAAAAAGGAAAAAAATATTGTATCCAAAGAGAATGTGAATAGGGAGGGAGAAGAGAAACAGCTTTTTCCTCTATTCAGTTAGAACTGGGGGGAATGGCAGAATATTTCCGCTTCTATTGTGACTCAGGGCAGCCCCAGGAACACTGAATGGGGAAATCTGGTAAGCGGTCTGGGAGGCTGTCAGACTGTTCAGGGTAATCAGGGCTAATGATGGGGTCTCAAGCCCTCTCTGGGACAAAAGGGGGAGCCAAGGGGTTTTGTGAGGTTGAATAGCTAAGAAGTTTGTATAGGAGTTGTTAAGGAAGAGAAGGGGAGGGGGGAAATACATGCATGGGGGTAAAAGGGGAAAGGGAGGGAGGAGAGGATAGAGCAAGATCACTGTCTATGGATTGGCATAGAAATATATAAAAAAAACCTAACTCCTGAGGATAGAGGCAATCCCAGGTTCAACACAGAGATATCTTTCTCTAAGGGCAGTTAGAGCAGCCTTAAGTATCCCCACTTCACCCTCAGGGCCTTGAGCATTTAGGGGAATCACATACCTTTATTGAAAAAGTGGATGGGGGGATTGAGTGGGGTCAAAAGGAAGGGGTGGGTGGATTAGCACCCTGGCAATTTTAGTTATCTGGCATGAAAAGACTTTGTCCATCTTTACTTTGCTGAGGTAGTTCAACCCTGAAAGTAACTAAAAGGGGCAAAAAAAAATGATGCTATTTGATTCTTAGAAAAGGATTCTTCTACTCTAGTTCCTCATGGGTTAGAGGAAAAAGAGGGAAGAGAAGGTATCTGGAAACAGGCAGGATTGGGGATAGACAAGGAAAGCAGCTGCCTAGAAAGCACCTGCTAGTGGGGGGTGGGTAACTGGGGGAGTCACAGGGAAGGACACTTTAATATTACTGTCTATCAACAGATATATTTTAATGCCAGCAAAATGTACTCTCCTTGGCACTTTATTTGTTTTGTGACCTACTCAAATGCCCCTACATGGTGAAGTTCAAAAGCTATATCAGCAAAGGACAGGCTGGAAAAGCTTGCATTAGGTCAGAAACACAGACTTCTTTTGCCTCTAAGAAGTCAGCTAGTTCTGTGTAGGAAAAGATCACTACAGGAAGGTTGGCCACCAAATGAAGGATTTTCACTACAAGTGTGGGAGACTACTAAGGCATCAAATGGGTTCTATTTGCTTTAGTGGGGAACATGGTATAGGAGAAGGAGTTGGAAGTAGAGGTAGTAGTGCTAAAAGGCTGGAAGCCAGAAAAATCTGGTTTCAACCTGCTGATATTTCCTAGTTGAGGGACTGTGAGCAAGACTCAACTTATGAACTATCTCTTTCCCTATTTGTAAAGTGGACATAGTATTCATCTAGTACATAACTCACAGAGCTGTTACGAAGAGAAAGTCCTATAAAAATGTCAGCTTTTCTCATTTTTCAACAGAGTATCCACACCTGTGAAATAATGAATTATTTGAAGCAGTTATTTTGTGATAAATCTAAATTTGATGTTACAGTGAAAGTTCATCACTACAGGTGGGCTATAACATACAGGATTTCAAAGGTCAGGGAGAGGTGAAAAATTTTAATTGTATCTATAAAGTATAAATGCCTCTGCCCAGAGTTGCCTGCAGAACTGAGAGGAATGGGTATAGTAAGAAACCTTAATGCAGGAGGAGCATTGGGGTCACTGAACTCCCAGGAGGAATATGGGTCATTCACCTTCAGTTAGCATATAAAAGTAATTCTATAAAAGTAATTTTATTCCTAACATTGAAGCTCTGGCAGCAGCCACTGTCCAATGAAAGAAGAAAGAATTTTTTTTAAAGAACTGGCTTTCTCTCTGGAAGAAGAATCACTCCTATTCCTTCCCCCCCCCCCCGCCCCCGCAGCCATTTTGAAGGGCTCTGCTGTAATGCTTGATTTGAAACATATCCCACTACCTTTCCCATTTGCTGAGCTCAAATATTACCAATGAACTCTCCCTCTAATATTGTGAAAAATCTCAGGGCATTTAGACATTCAGGAGACTTTGGCATCCTATTCCTATACAGCTCCTTCATGGTAATGGTATAAAATAGAAGGAAATATCCTGAAACTGTGTACTTATAGGGCATCAGGAGAGAAATTCTTTGGCCATCTTTGAATATTGAACTCCTTGTGTGTTACTATCCACTTCAGCCTTGAGTCTTCACTGTAACATTAGTAACTTGATTTACCATAAAGACAATAAATGCCCTCTGAACTTAGAAAGGGAAGTTATCTGAGGTTTTTTTTTTGTTTGGTTTTTTTTTAATGTGCATTAAAGCTGTACATTGGCTAGAAAACACTTAATCAAGTTGTAGTATAGGGGTGTTAATATTGTAAGATATATATGAATTAATTTAGAATGAAGTAAGTAGAACCAGGGAAACAATATACATAAAGACTACAACAATGAAAAGAATGTGAGAAAGGATAGAGGGAAGAAGGGAAGGAAGGAAGAAAAAAGAAAAAAGGAAGGAAGAAAGAAAGAGAACCCTGTATAATTATAATGACCAAATTTAACTTCTGAAGAAGTTTGAGATAATGCACCTCTCTATCTGATCTGGGAAGTGGGAGAGGGACTAACAGTGCATATACTGTCAGTCTTGGTTGATATCTCAGTTGGTTTTACTGATGCTTCCCTGTCTCCCATTTCAATCTTTGTCACAAAGGATGGCTCTATGAGTCAGGGCCCTTCTAAACAGAATGTATTGGTAAATAAAGTGATGTGGAAAAAAGGTATAAATAAGATTAAAAAAATGAAGAGAAGGAAAAGACCTAATCAACTTTAAAATATACATTATAAAAGATAATTTTAAAAATTGTTTTTAACATACACTCTCCCCACATTGAGATTTAGAAAGCTGCCTACCTTATCCAAGTCCCAGTTCTACACCCCAGAAATAGCTATGGGGCACATTCAAAAGTATGTGAATGAGTGTGGGAAATTGGGGCCTTCAAATTCAGGAATGGAACAGTCTTCTGTGTGGTTATGATCTTCTATTAGGAAAAGGGATCACAAGGGAAGGAACACAAGAAAACCCAAATGCAATAAATTTCCTCAAAAATAACAAACAGCAACAACTTTTGACTACAATCTTGACCAAGAAAATGGAACAGATTCAGGCCTTTCCTTTCCAGAAAGAAATCTACACAAGGGCTTCATCAGAGGATACAATAACGAAAAGTTAGGCCAAGATAAGAAAGTGGACTGAGATCTTGGTCTCACTGGTCTCATTGCTAAAAGTCTAAATTACCTAAACTGTCTAAATTACCAGCCCAGACTGAACCTCCCCCACCGAAGTTCCCACTAGTTACTTCAGTTGCTGAAGAAGTATTCCTGTCGTTGTAGGGTTCAAACAGGAGGGTATTACCTCGGAGCTCAGAAGAAGAAAGAGACAATTCCCGCGTCTCTTTCCCCAATCTGCACTTTTGCCTACCTAGACCCAAGAGTCTAAACGACTCTGAATTCCTCTAAACTGAACCCAGAAGCTTTGTGTGTAAACCAGATGAATGCGAGGGCAATATAAGAAAAGGACATTCTGGGATCTCTCTTCAAAACACCCGAAGCCGGGCAGAGGATTGGGACAGGTTCTCTCTAAGAGGGCAGAAAATGTATCGAATCACAAAGTATTGGAGAGAGGAAAGAATCCTCTCTTGCTTCAGGGACCAGTTCCTCAAATACCTGTTCCCAGGAGCTGGGAGTCAACCCGGGATTCTACTTTGTTCTCGAGTCAGTCATTTGAACCTTTGTCGGTTTGGAAAGCCTCGAGCATCCATTGCCCTGAGATCGTAAAGGAACCTGCACAGCAGCTCTTAGTACCAAATGACAGCCACTGCAGCAAAAACGCCAGCTTAGTCTCTTGTACCCTGCTGAGACGCGCCGCAACAACCCCAGGCTCGCATCTAAACTCTCACAAATCTGTCCAGTCTAGATCCAATTTTAATGACTCCGCTTCTTCAGATTTACATCTTGTAGTCCCGCACTTCACCTCCTCCTGCCACCCCACTCAACCCACTCGTCCCCACCCCATTCCCACAACTCAAACCTTCACCCTCCTCTACCTGTTTTTCGTAGGCAAGAAGAGGGGATTGGCTCTTCTTGCCGTTTTATCAGGGGATGAAAGCGGAATAAAAGGGATTATTTATATACATCGTTACTTTCTTTCAGATGCCAAACCCAATTAAAATTAATAAAAAGCTGAGCTGTTACTGCTTGGTCCTGAGTAGAAGAGATTGCATGTGTGTTGAAGACTAGGATTTGCAAGGGGAAAGTCATACACAAACTCGCCCAGAAATCACTGATTTCCTGATTTTAGTTTATCTCAAGGAACCCGAAGAATAATTGAACCTCCAGCCCCCACTAGGGCTGCCTAACCCAGTTTATAAACGTCAGTTTTGATGTTAGACAGTGCCCTAATTAATACCCATTAAATACCTCTTTTTTTCTTCCTGACTCTGAAAACAGAATTTGAATGGATTAAAATTCAGTTAATTTTTATGCAGATCAATACTTTATAATCCTTGTCAACAATCACTTATTGATTTGTTTATTCAAAGTTCTCCTTTCTCTTCATAGTTGTTAGTACTGCTCAATAGGCCTTACTTGGAAAGGAACAAATGATTTTTTTTTTAAAGCAATTAGGGTTAAGTAACTTGCTCAAGGTTACACGGCTAGTCATTATTTATGCGTGGGTGCTCATTTTCTGAGGCCCGATCTGATCTCGGGTCATCCCAACTCCGAGGCCGGCGCTCTTACTCACTGCGCCACCTAGCCGCCCCTTTAGGGCAATTGGGGTTAAGTAACTTGCCCAAGGTTACACGGCTAGGTTTTTTTGTTTGTTTGTTTGTGTGGATTAAGTGTCGGAGGCCGGCTCCGAACTCAGGTCCTTCTGACTCCAGGGCCGGCGCTCTATTCACTGCGCCACCTAGCCGCCCCACAAATGATTTTTTTTAAAGTCTTTTCTGAAATGTTTGTTTGGAGGCTTAAACACTTCTAGCTATGCTACTATCTTCAGTGTATTTGCTCAAATAGAAAATTCAAAGATGGTCAAAGTCCCCTAAGAAGCAAAAGGCATCCTTTTAAGTTATAATGGAAAGACAACCAATAAACATTTTAAATGCCTGCTGTGTGTCAGGCATTGTGCTAAGAGTTGGGAATACAAAAAAAAAAAAAGAGAGAGAGAGACAAAAGACAATCCTTGTCCTTAAGTAGCTTAACTCTAATAGGACAGACAAGTTAATTGTATATAACTAAATTTTGGTGATTATGGTTGGTATAAATATGAGCCTGCCCTCTCCAGATCAAGACTCCTAGTTTAGTTGTGTTCAGAAAATTTTGACCTGCAATCTGAAAAGATGGATAAGTGTTTGACCTGAAAGATGGATAGGTGTTTTGGTTTTTTCCACTAAAAAGATCAGCTCTGATTTTCTTAGTATGTTAATTGTGTACATCAACTCTGTGGTTAACAATAAGCAATTTATTTTACAACCTTTTCAGAATTGTGAGATTCCTAGCAAAGGATTATTAAGTTTAAATAAATTCCATTTAAAACATCTTTTTGTTAAACTGGGGATCCTATAACAATACTGATCCAATTACATTTCCTTGTCAACATATTCATGTTATAGTTGAACTTTATATTTCTATACATAAATGGATCTGTAATCTCCACTGAATTAGTACCATCCCCAATTGGATCAGATAATAATCCATTAGATAATCATCCTATGAGAAACTTATACGGGTTCTCCCATAAATCCTCCAGAGAAGGCCTACCCAACATTCTAGAAGCATTCCTCTCTCAGCCTTTTAACATCCTATGAGTTTCTTTGTTTTAAGAAAGAACTTGATGGGGGGTAGGGGGAAGGAGGTGTGTATAACTTTTTCCAGAGATGGAAGCCTTCCTTTCAGCCTTTTAAAATCCTGTGAGTTTCTTTGTTTTAGGAAAGAGCTTAATGGGGGGGGGGGGGGGGAGGAAGAGGAGGTATGCATAAATTTTTCCAGAGGTAACAATGATATAAAGACCAAAGGTAACAATTAAAAAAAAAAATCTAGTAGGTGCCAGTACAGCCAATAATCCAAATAAAGAAGAAAAGAGAGAATTATTTTAAAAGAATGAAGTGGCCACACAGGGAGCTCTCTGCTGAGCTCAGATTTTAGAAGCATGAAGAGAAAGAGAGAGAGAGAGAGAGAGAGAGAGAGAGAGAGAGAGAGAGAGAGAGAGAAAGGAAGGAAAAGGAAGCAAAGAAGGAAGAAAAAGGAAAGAAAGAAAAGAGAAGGAAGGAAAAAGAAAGGAATGAAGAAAAGAAAGGAAAGAAGGAAGG
Organism: Gymnobelideus leadbeateri; assembly: GCA_011680675.1. Lineage (NCBI taxonomy): Eukaryota > Metazoa > Chordata > Mammalia > Diprotodontia > Petauridae > Gymnobelideus > Gymnobelideus leadbeateri. The sequence goes on along the minus strand of WOXC01009562.1, from coordinate 29,890 downwards.
AAGAATATATTAGGAAGGAAGAAAGAAAACCACATAATTAAAGGCAAATGCAGTAAAATGGCACTTTTTTTATGAGAAGGTCTCAGAAAGGCCTAGAAAGAGAAGTTTGTGAAAAATACCAAAGACAACAAAAAAGCTTTTTTTTAAATTGGAGCTCTATGTATGAAGTAAGATGAACAAAAATTAGGGAAACCAGTTGTTTTAGGCAAGCAAGTACAGAATGCTATGAACGACAGAGAAGTATGAACTACTCCATTGCTAATTTGTTTCTATTTCTTCTATCAAAGAAAATCTTCCACTTGAAAATCTTCAGGTTGGAAAAGATAAACATTTTTTAAAATAACTAAAAAGGAACTGAAACCTAAGTGAGGGGATAGTAAGAGAATACCTTGCTGCCGAAAGTGAATTCAAGTCAGTTTGCAGAATAAATTATATCCTGAAAGAGTTTGAAGATATATTTGAACCAGTCAGTGGTCTTTGAAGAATTGTGAAGAAATAGAGAGGTGCTTTAGGACAAGTGACTGGCAAACCATAGTTTAAATTTTCAAAAGAAGGAAGGAGAATTTTATAAACAGAACTTGACATCCATCCCTAAAAAAATTCTAGAACTAAATATTAGATTGATAGTCTGAGCATTGAGAAAGGGAAGCAATGATCTCTAAGAGCCATCTTGGAGTCAATAGCAAGTCATGCCAGGTTAACCTAAACTCTATGTGATGAGCTAATTTCCTTTTTCTTCATGGTCTTATTCATTCATTCTGTAACCATTTATTAAGAGTTAATTATTACACAAGGAACTGTAGTAGGAACCAGAATTTCAAAGACAAAAATGAAACATTTCCATATTGTATTCCCTTGCCTTTTGCTCATCATCGAAAGAATTTCTATGAAGTCGGTACAAAAAAACACTCAAATTGGCAGCTAGGTGGCACAGTGAATACACCATAGAACTTGTAATCAGAAGACTTAAGTTAATTCTGCCTCAGAAATTTACTAGATTGTGACCCTGGGTCTTTGTGCAAGGGCCAGGTTCTTCTCCCTGATGTTCTGCTGGATAGGGTGGCCAGCCCTGCTTCATCTTACTGTATGTTACCTGCTTTCCTGTGCTGAATTCTTTCCCCGCCCCCCCTTCCTGTTCAGGTCACTTCCCCCATCTTTGAGGTTCATAATGGTTGGTCTTCAGACATTTCAGGACAGAGTGCTAGAGACCTATAAGCCTTTATGCATCTGGACCATCCTACTCTGAGTGCTGCTACACCATGCTTTTGGTTGTTGATACCTAGAACTTCCAATATCTTCCTTGTGGGTTTCTGACCACCATGGAGCTTTCTTGGAGGAGCTTTCGATTCTTGCTGCCATCAGACAGGCTTCATATATTTCTGCCTATCTCTGCTCATGCTGGGAGGCTAGAGACTTATTTGCTTGCACTGGAAGTGACTTTTCTGAAAGTCTCCTTTCCTGGTGCCCAAAATCAATACAAAGGCTACCTTTTGTGCAGTCCTGGGAATGGAAGTAGTCACTTACTGTAAATTCTTATTGTGTTTTTTATTATTCTTCTTTCTGGCATGAATTTCACATTTTTGCTGGAGTCTGCTAGATTATATTCAGGCAGCTATACCAGATGAAAATCACCAGTTCATCATTCTCCCTGTCCCCCACTCAAGTTCACTTCTCTTCTGAAATCACCTGGTTTTACAACTTTGTTCTCATCCTTAACTCCTCACTCTCATTTGTTCCACATATCCAATCAATTGTCTAATCTTGTCAGTTCTACATCCACAACATGATTGAGACATATCCCCTATTATCCATTCACACAGACACTAGTTCAGGGTCTGATCATCTGTCATCTGGACTATTGCCTCTTTTGGTCCCCCTGTCTCAAATTTCTCCCCACTCCAATTCATCCTTCTCACAGATGCCAAAATGACATTCCTAATACACTAATCTAACTATGTTAACCTCCACAACCCCACCCCAACCAATGAGTGCTAGTGGATCTCTTTTACCTCTAGGATCACAACAGAAGGTAAATACAGGAGAATCTGAGGGGAGGTTTATTGCTCATGCCAGGTAAAGGTTTCTGCTTTTTCTAAAAGAGCTAGGAAGGGGGTGTCTAGGTGGTACAGTGAATAGAGCCCCAGCCCTGAAGTCAGGAGAATCTGAGTTCAAATTCAGCCTCGACACTTAACACAAAAACTAGCTTGTGACCTTGAGCAAGTCACTTAACCCCAACTGCCCTCCAAAAAAAAGGGCTAGGAAGTCTATGGACTTCAATATGACAGAGAATTTCCCTCAAGGAAGAGATAGCCAAGGATTTCATCTGAATCAGAAGCCAGAGGGAGGGAGTCATCCATCAGAGCAGCATCTGACAAAGACTACCTCAGGGCAATGCTGAAGTCAGCTCCATTTTGTCTGATTGTTAAATTTTCAGTGTAAGCATTTATACCTCAGAAATCAGCAAATTACAAACCAGGGCTTGGTTTTGTTAGTTTTGTTAGTTATCTAGGCTTAAGGAAATGATGGACAAAGCACCAATAATACATATTAAACTTTAAAATATGTCCTGTGTACATTTTTCCCCTCAGAGTCTGTTGTTAAACATTTACCAGCAGACTCCCTAGACTACAGTTACTTCACAGGGTTGTTGTAAGGATCTTTGGAGATAATATATGTAAATCATAGAGTGATATAAATTGCTAGTTGTTGTCATCATCATCATAGACTACTACTACCAAGCAACATTCAGTGGAGATACTGAGACCAGTCAGTGGAGATTGCAAAACGTGTGAAGACTATAAGACCAATGGGAAATAGACCCAGTAGAAATAATGTGAAGACATCACTGAATTATTTCAGTGGCCTGGTAACATCAGAGCTATGGGTTACTTCTCCACAAATGCCCTATGGCCACGTATGTTCCCTATATGTATTGCTCTCCACACATGCCCCCTGGTCATATATATTCCCTCATCCACATGTATCCCTCTACATATTTTTCCTATGTTTGTCTTCCCATTGATGAGTATATTTGTGGCACAGTGCACCCCAGGTATATCGGAAATGTTTTGTGGCTACTTTTCACACTCTCCTGTTGCTTTGAACTAATTCTGTTCTCTGGATAAATACATTAGTAGGTGCTTGTGAGCTATGGTTTTAGGGGCTACATACCCACAGAGTAGCCATCTCCTGGGGAAACTACCATAAGAGATTTTTGTATGTCACCAGGTACTTTTTTTAAAAAGAGCATTTAAAGGAAGCTCTCTGATACATTTTTCATATGGCTGTCAAAGTGATTTTTCTGACTACGTCACTCCCTTACTCAATTAACTCCAGGGGTTCCCTATTGACTTTAGGACCAAATATACACTCCTTTGTTTGGAACTTAAAGCCCTTCATAATCTGGTGCCAACCCATCTTTCAAGCTTTATTGTACATTTTCCCCCTCCAAGCTCTCCACAGTCCAGCCAAGTTGACTTACTTGGTTCTTTGTACAACACTTCTATCTCCACTCCTCTGTTATTGGTTGTCTCCCATTTCTAGGATGCACTCCTTCCTTCCTTTTGGTTCTTAGGATTCCTAGTTGTTGTTTTTTCAAAAACTAAGTTAAAGTTCTAGTTTCTACATGAAAACTTCTTTCATTCTCCAACACCAGCTTCTGGTACCTCCCCCCTCCAAATTACTTTGTATTAAAAAAACTATGTATCGGCAAGCACCCCAACATCCCCAGGGTGGCTGCCAACACAGGTTCTTAGATCTTCTTTTCTAAAGGAAAGCAACTCAAAATCAGTTAACAAGTTCACTTTAATCAAACAGACATATATCATTTACCTAGTTCAGGGGGAAAAGGTCAGCACCCTGAACTTCAGAGTATACAGACAGTAGTTTCAAAACAGAGAAACAAACAGATCAAGCAGACAGGCTTCCAAACTGTCCAACCATTACATCCATACCAAATCACAGTTATCAGAGGGGGAAGCATCAACATCTGGGTTTTCAAAGCCGGGAGGGCTGTCAACAACAGTTGCCCAGAGTCTCATCTGGTCAAATAACCCAATACTTCTCAAAGTGAGCCCCAAAGCAAAGCCTCACATCAGGAATTATATAGCCTTCTCCTGGGTCAGAGAATGTAACCACCCTCTTGACCCATTGCCCAATCATAGAGCATTAAGGTGTGGTCATTGCTGAAAACCAAGCCTCCTACCACAGGCTCCATGTGACCACATTCAGCCTATTAGGGGGCAGAGTATATTTTCAAATTAAAGAAGGTTCTCAGAGTCACTTAAGCCAATCAAAGGGCCTAGGGGCAGGAAAGATCTTCAAATCTTCATTTCCATTACAGTATGTATACACACACAGTATACATACATATGTGACACAAAATGAATATTTTTCATATATTCATTTGTGTTTTATAGGTGTGTTGCATTGTGCATGTATACAATACATGTTGTATATACTGACACATATATCATGTAGCAACATATGTAAATTATAAATATCAATTAAATATAAATTCCTTGAGGCCAGGAATGGTTTCACTTTTGTCTTTGTATCTCCAGCACCCAGTACCTGGAACCTAATAATTGTTTGTTGATTGATTTGAAATTGAACTCTGAGTGATTACGATGACCAATTTTGGTTCCAGAGAACAGATAATGAAATATAACTCAGCAGAGAATGTTGCATATGCTCTCAGCCAACAATCAATGAATCTGTTATTTTCACATAACTATTTTTCAGTGCTAGAGCCTAGGGTAGTTTATATCTTGAAATGATATTGCAATATAAAAACTAAAATAATAAATTAAAAATTTCAAAATATAAAAATGGACTATTTAAATTTTAACCCATTAAAAAGTAATGGATTAACAGAGTAAGGTAACAGGATTAATATACAGTGAGCCTGGAAAGGTAGACTGAGGCCAGATTGTGAAAGACTTTCAAAAGCCAAACAGAGAGGTCTGCATTGTCCCAGAGTCAATAGAATTATAAAGCATTATCATATTTGGTTATGTCAGGTTCTATAGTATTGTAAATGCAGTACACTCCAAGAACATGGTCAATTAAATAGACTTCTGTTGGATAACCTGGCATCCTTGCCATTCTTATACTGTTTCTATGGGAAAATGACCTCAACCATTTTATGAACAGACTTTTAGAATATAGTCCCTGTATTAGTTGAAGACTTTCTATTCAAGCAGGCTCTGGGTAACTAGAATGCTGTAGAAAGGATTGATGCAGTGGGTTGAACTAGATGGTTTTTATAGGGCCTTTTACCTGAAAAATGGATCTTTTAAACTAAATAAATTCTGTAATTATTTTTAAAAAAGTAATGGATTAGAGCTAGAGCAGGCATAAAGACCCACTAGGAGGATATTGCAATAGTTTTGTCAGGTGGTATCATTAGGTTGGTGGAAATTAGATATAAAGGAAGGGGCACTTTAAGATTCTCATTTCCTCTTTAATTAACCTCTCACTTTAAAAGTTGCCTTTCTCTTCCCTCTTCTCCAGTCAATAATGCCACCAGGTCTGAGTAGCTCTGAATAATGGCTAGTTACTTTTAGGTCTCCCCATCAGTATGATATAGTGTGAAGAAAACTGGGGTGGGAGGAAGGAGTCTGAAACTCTAGTTCAGCTTCTGCAATTCACCAGTTGTGTGATCATGGGCAAATTCTCTGGGCCTCAGTTTGCTTACCTGTAAAAAAAAAGAGTTTTGACTAAAAAGTTTCTGAGATCCCTTCTAACATTCTATAGTTATATTTGCTCTGATGATATTATATTATGATTATATTATGATCTGATGATATTATATAGGAAAGCCTGAAGAACTTGAGACCTTCCTATATATAAGCTGATGAAACTGTTTAAAGGAGAAAATTGTTGCCCATGGTCAAATCTAATTCAAGTTATAAAACAGATAGGAATCTTTCCCTTTATTGGATGCAGCTATCAGACAATGGTTTCAGAAAATGGGAAGGGTGGGGGATGTAACAGGGCTTCAAGAAACAAAGAGATTTGCACAGATGTTTACCATGGAAACACAAGGCTCATTTCCCTAATAGAAGTAAGATCCAGGTCAAGAAGCAATTCACAGGCATCTACACATTAGCTTTTATGAAAGAGATTCAAGAGTAAGAAATATAATGTTTTAAGGCATACAAAACACCTCAATTAATTAATGTATGTCATTTTTATCAGTAGGTTTGACTCTGAAGAGTGCAAGTGGAAAGTGATTCTTCCAAGGTATTTTGGTGCTTAAAATAGGTTGTTAGTATTATGTTATCTCTAGAGATAAACTTTTTACAGAAAAAAAAAAGTTTAGTATTTTCCACAAAGTGAGACAACAAATGGTTAATCTAAGTGATACAGTAATATCCCCGAGTACAAAAGGAAAGTTTCCAAGAAAACTTGGACAAAAATCAATATAGGATTAGAATTAATGGTGCAATTGTGATCTGTACCTATGGAAAAAGTACCCAAGATACCCAGCAAGATGATGGGGTTCAAAGCACACTTCCTAATCCCTGCTATCTTAAAATAACAAGACACATTCCAGATCCATAGTAACTAAAATGTTAGCAGGAAGAAGAGGTGGGCTGTGCTTCAGCATAATGTAACGCTTCTGAAAAAATGGTGAGTATTCAACAAAAGACTCACTTCCCTACCCCAACCTTCTGCAGCTTACTCAACTGAAGGACTGTCCTCCCTTTTAAGCTTCGTCTGTCATAACTTCTATTCTTCTTTTTAGTGATGTCCCAATCATACCCTGATCTCATTCTCAACACATCCAAAACTCAATATCTTACTCCCAAACATTTTCCTCTTCCTGAATTCCTTAATGATGTCAAGGTAACAACATCCTCCTAGGCTCTCAGGCTCTAAGGCTTAGTGTTATCCTCAACCTCTCACTCTCACTCATATCTAGTATGTTAACAAATTTTGTGGTTTCTACCTTCAGTCACCCAATCAATCAGCATTTATTAAGCACCTTCTATATGCCAGGCATTGTTTCCTCTTCTCTCCACTCATACAACCATGGTGTACACCTTCATCATCTCATTGGGGATGGGGGTCAGGGCTAAGGGTAATGGCTACTGCAATAGCTTTCTAACTGACCTTAAATCATTCCTTATTTTTGTCCATTCTTCACTCAGCTGACAAAGTGGTCGTCCTAAAGTACATGTTTGCTGGTATCAACCCAGTTCAATGAACTTCAGGGGCTGCCAACTACAAATACAAATTTGTCCATGTAGCTTTTAAAGTCCTTCACAATCTGTCCCTTTCTATATTTCCAATTGTCTTACACTTTACTCTCCATCATGTCCTCTGTCATCTACTCTATGATCTAGTGGAATTGGCTTTCTTGCTCTCCCCTAGACTTCTCCCTTTTACTTCCTACACGTTCCATACTACATTCTATGTCCCTTTTCATTAACTGTTCCCCATGCCTAGAAATCTCTTCCTCCTCATTTTAACCTCTTGACTGCTCTGGCTTCTTTCAAGACAGCCTAAATACCACCTTCTTCAGGATACTTTTCTCGGTTCCCCGCCCCCCCCAAGCTAATGCCTTTTCTCTAAGATTATTTCCATCACCCACCATCTCTCTCTCTCTCTCTCTCTCTCTCTCTCTCTCTCTCTCTCTCTCTCTCTCTTCCTCTCCACACATGTACACACACACACACACACACACACACACACACACAGTATGTTTTAGTAAATGTTTAACTACTGATTTGTTACTTTTCACTAATAATCAGCATTAATAAGCTCCCCAAAATTGAAGGGGGAAGCGACAATTCGACGTGGAGCACCAATGCCCTGGGATGTAAGTTGAGTTGTTTTGTTTTGAATGAGGGTACCGAAAGCAAGAATTTCTACCTTTCCCTACACACAGAAGAAGGCAATGGGGGAAGGAGGCAGGAGATGAAAGGAAGGGAAGTGTTGAGAATCAAAAGGGCAGGCTGCACCTAGTTCTAACCTCAGGGATCCCCTGTTATGTTGTTAAATTCCTCCTCAACTCATTCAGTCAACTAACACAGCTCTATCTGCTGAATGCATTCTTTTGGTTCTGTTCTCTTCACTTTCTATCACTTCATACAAATCTTGCATTGTTGTCCCTGGATTCCTTGAAATAAGCATTCTTTATTCCATTACAGTCATATACTATAAGAGCTAACATTTGTATAGTGCTTTTATGTTTGCCAAGAGTTTTACATATGTTGTCTCATTTGATCCATAGTTTGCTCAGTCATTCCCCCATCTAGAAGCAAATGTTTTTGCTCTCACTTCTTTGTTATTGCAATTAATGCTGCTGAGTATTCTTGTATATACGTGTTTTCTTGCTGCTATTTACATCCTAAGAATATGATGCAGATGGTGGGGTCAAGCTACCTGAGATAAGAGAGATCATTAGTCTTTCCATGAATTCTCACCTTTAATTGGATGCTTATAGGTTAAGCATCACTGCCATACCACTAAAAGTGAAAGTAAAATCCGAAAGCACAAACCATATATTCAAGTAATATGTAGTTAAGCTGGCCAGAGTCCAGGATAATGAATAAAGGAGCTGAAATAAAACTGTCTATAACATTTTTTCTAGATTGGTGATGAATCTTCAGTTCTCTGCAACAACTTTCTTCTCCCACTCTTTGCAAAAGTCAGGAAGAAAATACAACTTGGAATTCAGCTCCTCTGCAATTCATGTAGGCATTCTCATTTATGAGGTATAATATGCAAAGCCTCATTTTTTAACCTATACCTTGGAGAGGATTGGTTGACTGGAATGGAATTGCCCAAATTCATGACTGGTCATTTGGGCTGCTCCCAGGTGACACACATTCAGCAACTTTGGACTGCAGCTATTATCTCAGCAGTGGTTGCTATCTCAGGCTGGGCACTTTGACAGTGAAGTTTTTTATAACAATCATAGGAAGTGTCTTCAGATATGGCCACTGCTCTTAGTGGTCATGTGACTCTGCAGACCTCCCCAAGAGAACTAGAGTTTGTATGTGTCTAACAGGCTTCCCTCTGTCCAGTCTCCCAGCCCTGGTTCTTTCCAGTGCTCTCCTTTTAAAAGCCAAGTCTAAGGTTGTATGTAACTCAGGTGTATGGCTGTGAATCAATCATTCTCCAAATGGTGTTAAAGTAGCAAGCTAAGTGCCCTGGTTTAGGCAATTTCATACCTTATTAAAGAACTAATCTTGTCAGAGACACAAAAAGGAATTCAAGAGGACCTTACCAGGTTCCTCTTGGGCTTACTCACTATAGCAACCTAATTGGAATAATACCAATTTGTATATTTGGATATATGGCATCATCCATTCACAAACATTGACTATCATCCCAATGATTTGTTACCCCTTATTTCTATGAAATGGGACATATACATAGGGCAGTGGATAGAGTGCCAGGCCTGGAGTCAGGAAGATTCATTTTCCTGAGTTCAAATCTGACATCAGACCTTGGACAATTCACTTAACCCTGTTTGGCTGTTTTCTCATCTGTAAAATGAGCTGGAGAAGTAAATGACAAACCTTTCCACCATCTTTGCCAAGAAAACCACAAATGGGTCACAAAGAGTCAGACATGACTGAACTGAATTTCTATGAAAATTGATTTTATAATTATATTTATAGAGGTCCTAGATGGGATTTAGTGGTTTAATTTTAACTTATTTAGTGCATTTTGTCATTATTTTAAATGGATTTTATTATCCTGTCTCTTTCTTTGTTAATCATATACAGAAATGTTCATTTGGTTTTTTTAATTTATTATGTGTCTTGCTACTTTGCAAGAACTTTTAATTGCTGGTACCATTTTTAGTTGACTTTTTAAGCAAATTATCTTATTATCTGCAAACAGAAATAAGTATGCTTGCTCCCTTAGCTTCTCTTTTTCTTGTCTTATTTCTATAGTCAGAATTTCTATTACTGTGTAAAATAGTAGTAGACACACTGGACATTTTTGCTTTAACCTGGAACCTTTTGCATGTAGCCTTTCTTTCCTGGTCTTCCCAATTGCTAATGCTTTCCCTTTGTGACTGTTTAATATGTTTTTGTATATAGCTAAATGTGTACATGTTATGTTCCCCCTTGGAATTTAAGGGCTTTGAAGACTAAGAACTTATATCCCTATAGCCTAGCACAGTGCTTGTCAGATGACTAATGCCTATTGAAGATGTCATGAATATCCCCCAGGATTCTATCCTAGGCTCTATCCTCTTCTCTTCTCACTACTTCACTGATTTAACTATCAACCTCAGGCTTATGATTCTCAAGTCTACTTATCCAGTCCTAACCTCTCTGCCTATCTCCAGTCTCAGATCTCCAACTACCTATTAGACATCTCAAACTACATGTTCTACAGACATTTTAAACTCAACATGTCCAAAATCGAACTCTTTATCTTGCTCTCCAAATGTCCATATTACTACCAAGGAATACCACCAACCTCCTAATCACCCAGGCACAAAAATTAGGTGTAATCCTAGACCCCTCAATCTTTCTTACCCACCTCATCCAATCTGTTGCCAAGACCTGTAGATTTTACCCTTTCGACATTTTTAGAATATGATCCCTGGGGCGGCTAGGTGTCGCAGTGAGTAAGAGCACCGGCCTCGGAGTTGGGATGACCCGAGATCGAATTCAGCCTCAGAAAATGAGCACCCACACACAAATAATGACTAGCCGTGTAACCTTGAGCAAGTTACTTAACCCCAATTGCTTAAAAAAAAAAAAAGAATATGATCCCTTCTCTCCTTTTATACTGCTATGACCCTGATACAAGCCCTCATCACCTCATACCTAGATTATTGCTATAGCCTGAAGGTTGGCCTACTTACCAAAGTTTCTCCCCTCTCCAGTTCATCCCCCATTCAGCTATCAAAATGATTTTTCTTAAGTTTAAAACTGACCATGTCACTCTCAATAGTCAATAAACTCCAGTAGCTCCCTATCAATTCCAGGATCAAATATAAAATCCTCTGCTATTCAAAGCCCTTCATGACCTGCCCCACCTCACCTTTCCAGTCTTCTTATACCTTACACCTTCTCCCCCCTCCCCATAGTGTGCAATCCAGTGACCCTGGTCTCTTTGTTGTTTCTTAAACAAAATACCCCATCTCTCCAATATGGGCATTTTCTTTTTAAGGGGGAAGGCAAGGCAACTGGGGTTAATTGACTTGCCCAAGGTAAGTGTTAAGCTAGTAAGTGTTAAGTGTCTGGGGCTGGATTTGAACTCAGGTTCTCCTGATTCCAGGGCTGGTGTTCTATTCACTGCACCACCTAGCTGCCCCTTACTACGTGCATTTTCACTGACTATCCTCCATGCCTTGAATGTTCTCCCTCCTCATCTTTGCCTTCTGATTTCTATGACTTCCTTCAAGTCCCAGCTAAAATCTCACCTTCTATAAGAAGCCCTTCTTGATCATCCTTAATCTAATTAATATGTTCTCTCTGTTGGTTATTTCCTATTTATCTTGTATAACTTGTTTGTAAAGCTATTCAAACTGTCTATCTATCCCATTAGAGTGTGAGCTCCTCCAATACAACACTGATTCCTGTCTTTAAATCCATGGTGCTTAGCATAGTACCAGGCATTTAATAAATGCTTATTGACTGACTAATTGATTTTTTAAGAACTTGGAATGTTTGTCCCAGAGAAGACTGATATGGGATAGTATAACTATCTTTAAGCATTTGTAAGGTTTCTGTAAAGATCAAATTAGATAATATTTAGAAAGCAATTAGCACAATGCTTGGCATAGAATAGGCATTTAATAAATGCTTATTTCCTTTCTTTATTTGAAAGACTATTAGGTGAAAGGGGGGGTCAGGATAATATGTCCTCAAATCATTAACCTTTCTGAATATTACCAATATAAACCCAGTAGAAATTCCATTCCAATTAGTTACAGAATAATAAAATAGATTGCAGTTCTCCTAGCAAGATACACAAAAAAGCTACATGGATACAACTATAAAACATTATTTACAGAAATAAAGACAGAAAAATAATTGGAGGGATATTAATTACTCATAGTTGAGCTGTCACAATATAAAAAATGACACTATTACCTAAATTAATTTAGACATTCAGTACTAGACCTTTCAAATTCCTAAAACATTACATTGCATAACTAGAAAAAGTAATGATAAGGGGCAGCTAGGTGGTGAAATGAGTAAGAGCGCCAGCCCCAAAGTCGGGAAGACCCAGGATCAGTTCCGGACTCAGAAAAGTAGCACCCACACATAAAAATCACTAGCCGTGTAACTTTGAGCAAAGTTACTTAACCCCAATTGCTTTAAAAAAAAAAAAGTAATGATAAAATTCATCTAGAAGAACAAAAGTTCAAGAGTCTCAAAGAAAATAATGGGGGAGAGAAATAAAGGGGCCTAGAGTTATCAGATCTAAAATTATACTTATGCAAATTTAGGGCAGAGTTTGAATGAATAGCATGCATCAATACTGGGATGTGTGTCTATGTATGTGTGTATGTATGTATGTATGTATGTGTATGTGTGTGTGTGTGTGTGTGTGTGTGTGTGTGTGTGTGTGTGTGTGTAACTGTAGAGCAATGGGATCAGGAAGCATAATCCAGTGACAAAAAAGATTTCTAAAAATTAACTAGACAGGCCTACTCAGGATGAGCAAGATAGAACTATAATTATGCTAAATCATTGAGTTTACTGGAGAGTTTCAGCAGCCAGTTGTAATGAACACTGGGTACAATTTAAACTTTATGCATATCGAATTGTATAATAGGAAACAGTTTTAGTAGAGAGGGATCATAATATCCTTTGGTTATTCACTACTACAAAACAGTAATCATAAAATATGTGATACCAGCTGGAAATAGAAAAGTTGATTAGTGGAACACTTGATTAGATGCACTAGGCACTCAAGATGTAAAAGCAAATGAGCACAGAATTATAGTGTTTGATAAATCCCAACTATTGAGAAAAAAACTCACTATTCAACAAAAAAAAAATGCCTGGAAGATTGAAAAGCAGACTGACAGAAATTCATTTCAGACAAATCTCTCACATAATATATCACAATAAGCTCCAAATAGATCCAAATACGGATCTACACCAAAAAAAAAAATTAATAATCACAAACAAATTAGAGGAACAGGGAAGGAGACACCTTTCACAATTATGGGTAGAGTAGTAGTTCTTGGCCAAACAGGAAATAGAAATCGTGACAAGAGATAAGATGGACCATTTTATTACATAAAATTGAACTTTTAGCATAAATAAAAATCAATGTAGTCAAAATTATAAGGGAAATAACTGGAGGAAAATCTTTTTGGCAAACTACTTTGATGAAGGCTGCAGATAGACATCCATTTATATATTTGTGTGTGTATATATGTATATTATATATATGTGTGTGTAAATATATAATTCCACACATATACATATATATGTGCATAATTAATTCAAAGATACAATAGATAAATACTAAAAGTATACAAATAAGTGATTCTAAAAATATATATAAATGAACAATAACCATATACAAATTCTCCAAATTATTAATAACACAAATTAAAACTAAAATAACTCTGAGGTAACTATCTCACAACTACTAAACTGGCAGAGATGATTGTGGTAGGAATAATATCCTAACCCCTGACCCCATGCAAGTTAAGTTAGTTATTCCTTAAAAATGTTGCCTCAGAAGACTAAAGGCTCAAGCTGTTGACATCACTTTCTAGTTACCTAAATACAAAATAGCCACAAGGAGCTCCAGGAACTGACTCTGATGCTTGTCTAGAGTTTCAAGATGAACAATTTAGGCAAGATGAGCTACATTTGGTATCCTCAATGCCTATCTTTATTGAATATCCTTCTCCTGATCTAACAGCCTTTTTGTCATTGTTGTTGTTGACTGACCTACTTCTGATTCATTTTGTTCTAGTATTGAAACGAAACTACCAAGGTTCAGATTTGAGTCAGCCCTGCTTCAGAACCTTGATAAAAAGTAGAAAATTGAAAATATAGGAGGGACTGCAAGAGAAAAGACAAATTAATACATTGTTGGTATAGCTTGAATTGCCCCACCTATCTGGAAAACAATTTTAAAAACCCATTCAGTTATGCACATACTTTGTTTCTATGATACCACTACAAGGTATATAGATGCACGAAATAGAAGAAACAACAAAAGAAAAACCCTGTTTGTGCAAAAATATTTATAGCAGTACTTTTTGTGGTACCAAGGAACTGGAAACAAAGAGGGATATAAATCAATTCAGGAACAAATTATGCTATATGAATATAATGTGCCATAAGAAATAATAAAAGGGATGGATTCAGAGAAACATGTATGAACTGACATACAGTGAAGAATCAAGGAAAAAATTATACAACTATAACATTATAAAGGAAAGTAACTTTGAAAGACTTAGGGAATGTGATCAATGCAATGATCAATTACAGCTCCAAAAAACTAATGATGAATCAAACTTCCTACATCTAGACAGAGAGGTAATGAATTAGAGAGGCAGGATGAGGCATACATTTTCTGATGGAGCCAAAGAGTAGATCTGTTTTACTTGACAATACTTATTTGTTACAAGAGAGAATGTTTATTTTCTTTGTTCTTTTTGGGGGGAAAGATTGATGGAGAGAAGGAAGAATAATAGTGATGCTAAAAATGAAAGAAGAGTGTTACTTTATTATTTACAAAATATATTGAAAAGAGCAGAAGGAAGATCAAAACAAGACATGGGTAAGCAAGACAGTATTGGAATTATCATTAAAATTATTTCATGTACTTAAAAAACAAACTTTTCATATTGAGATTCAGAGTTTCATATGCATTTTTCTATGTTTTATTTAGATATGGAAATCATCCTATTTTAATGTCTATCAAGTAACAAAAATGGGAAAAATAAAAATTTTGAAAATTAAAAAGAAACTATGATCAATAGAAATGTTTTGTATGACCTATATCAAATTGCTTCTCAACAAAGGGGGAGGGGAAGGAGAGAGGGAGAGAATTTGAAACTCAAAATTAAAAAAAACAAATGTTAAAAATTAGTTTTGCATGTAATTGGGGGAAAATAAAATATTAAATCATTTTTTAAGTGATCAACCTAGTGACAAAGTAAAATTCCAGAAGACTGGTATGTGCTCCTGCCTCTTTATAGAGAGGTAATAGTGCAGACTGGGATGTACATTTTCTGTATAGCTAATGTTTGGGTTTGGGGGTCTATTTGTTAGGTTGTTTTGGTTTGGTTTTTTTGCTTGACTATGCTTATTTATTACAAGGGAGGACTTTTTTCTCAGGGAGAGGAGAGTAGAAGGGGAGGAAACAGAAAATTGTGATAGTGATGCAAAAGGAGAAGGAGGAGGAAGACAAGAAAGAGGAAGAGGAGGAGGAGCAGGAGGAGGAGGAGCTTTAATTAAACACTTTAAATTCTCAGAAAAGAACAGAAGGAGTTCAGAGGGAGATACAAACAGAACAGCTTTGGACTGAAGGTGTTTAATTTATTGTGTAACTTTTTTAAAAAGCTATACATAGGGGTGGCTAGGTGGTACAGTGAATAGAGCACCAGCCCTGGAGTCAAGAGGACCTGAGTTCAAATCTGGCCTCAGACACTTAACACAAAAACTAGCTGTGTGACCCTAGGCAAGTCACTTAACCCCAATTCCCACCAAAAAGCAAAAAAAAAAAAAAGTTATACATGATAGTTTCATAGATTCATATATCTTTTTTGTTTTTCTTTGTATGTAGAAATGCTCATGTTAATTAAATTCATAGTAATTTTAAAAATTTAAGGGAAGGTATCCTTATGTTAGAAAGGAATGATTTGTTCATGTAAGAATATACTACCCTTTATTGAATATGTTGTCCTGAATTAATAAGCTATTTTTCTTTGATTTTTGGTATATCATGTTCTAGTGGGTTTTTTTTTTAAAGAAAAAAGGTATTTGTTTAGCTAGTCTCCACTATTACAAAACACTGATAATAAATATTTTGGTATTTATGAGGACTTTCTTTCTTGTTTTGGGGGTATAAGCCTAGTAATAGAATCTCTGAGTTAAGGGGTATGGACATTTTAGTCATTTTACTTGCATAATTCTTTCCAAAATTTTGCTTTCCAAATGGTTGTTCTGATTCACAGCCCCACCAGCATTGGCTGTGTCCCATCTTTCCTTATCTTTGCCAATTCGATGTAAGTAAGATAAAACCTCAGGGTTGTATTGATTTGCATTTCTCTTATTATGTGAGTTGAAGTATTCTTTCACATAGTTATCAATAATTTGCAATTCTTTTGTTTATGTATCTGCTCATACCCTTTGAGCATTTAACTATTGGGGAATGACTTTTGGTCATATATATCATGGATATATAGGTATTCATACATGCATATGTATATATATATGTATATATACATGCATATGTATAGGTAGATAATCATATAGATATAGACATAGACATAGACATAGATATAGATATAGATATAGATATAGACATAGATGTAGACATAGACATAGATATAGATATAGATATAGATATACACATATACATACAAATATATGTGTTTGTGAATTGTTTACACATCTTGGATACCAAGCCCTTATCAGATAAATTTGATACAAATTTTTTCCCCATTAGACCATCTCCCTTTTTAATCTAGGTGTATTAATTGTGTTTATGCAGAAGCTTTTGAGTTTCATGTAATTGAAATTATCTGCTTTGTTTTTTGTAATTGCCTCTATTCTAATATTTTCTTTTCTTTTGTATTGTTGATGAGTAGACCTACCTGATACAAATTGGCATTCTGATATAAGAACAGTGTCCATGTTGTACCCCACTCCAGTGTGATGGAAACTCCTTGAAGGCAAAGACAAATTCATTTTTGTCATTGAATCATCAGAACCTAACAATACGTTGCACTTTTGGGGGGATGGGGGAAGAGAGAGGGAAAGAAGATGTCTGAACTTCTTGTCTACCTGTCACAGAGAACTCCCAGTGAGGAAATCATTCCATGAATGCAGATCAGCAACAATTCTGCATTTATAGTCTTAGAAAGGTTTCTAGATCACTTTAGCTTAAATTTCTTGGCCAACTTAAAAAAAATGTTTCCTCGATTTTGGATGTCCCAATTTCTTATATTTCCTGCTCTTTCTAATCCATATCCATGCACCACACAGAAATGTTCTCTCTTCTTTCTTTCTTTCTCTTTCTTTCCTTCTTCCTTTCTTTCTTTCTTTCTTTCTTTCTTTCTTTCTTTCTTTCTTTCTTTCTTTCTTTCTTTCCTTCTTTCCTTCCTTCCTTCCTTCCTTCCTTCTTTCCTTCATTCCTTCCTTCTTTCCTTCCTTCCTTCCTTCTTTTTTTCTCTCTTTTTTGGAGGCAATCAGGGTTAAGTGACTTGCCCAGGGTCACATAGCTAGAAAGTGTCTAATGCTAGATTTGACCTCAGGTCCTCCTGACTCCAGAGCCAGTGCTCTATCCACTGTGCCACCTACTTGCTCCGGTGTAGAAATATTCTAATAAAAGGATGGTCAGTGCTAGATAGAGCACTCACAATACCTATGAGTTTATATAACCCAATATTAAAGTTTGCTTTAATAGTAGACCATTTTTACAGATAACATCTGAGGTTGAGATGTCCAGTGATTTCTTCATGGTCACATGGCTAGTAAGTGTCTGAGGCAAGAAGTTAACTTGGTCTTCTTCCAGGACTCTATGTCTTATGCCATGTCCAGGGTTCTATACATGACACTAAACTGCCTTTTATATAATGGACTCTCTGCCCTTACTATTTCACAGCTTTCCTCTCCTGGTCCTGTTCCTGACTCTTTAGACTTTAAAATCATGCTTCTACCACTGTCTCATCTCAGCACCTGGAGTCTCCTTACCTTAGAATATCTTAGCATCCCTATGGCACTCTCACCCTGAAATATCCTTCTACTAGTCTCACCCTTCCCTTTTCCCACTGACCTACATGATACAAACCGGCATTCTATGATATATGAATTATGTATATGTTGTGCCCTACTCCAGTAGAATGAAAATTCTTTGAAGGCAAGGACAATCACATTTTGAAATGGAGCCTCCATTTTGTGAAGGGGTCAGAATGGCCTGCCATCATCACCTCTTGGCCCTGTTCCGGACTTTCTAGGCTTCAAACTCATACCCTCTTCATTCTTCCCCTGTTCCCCCTCCACTCCTAGCTTTTCATCTCTTTTCTAAGTAAGACCCCATTAGGATATAAATTTCTTAAGCCCAGGGATTATTTTTCTTTTGTTTGCACTTGTATCCCCAGTGTTTAGCATAGTTCCTAGCACATAGTAAATGATAATAAATGCTTATTTCCTACCTTCCTTATTGTGAGGACTAAATATAAGCATAAATCTAAAGTTGAAAGGACCTCAGAGACTGTCTAGTTCAGTCATCTCATTTTGCAGATCAGGACATTGATCCCCAGGGAGGTCAAATGACTTGACCAAAGTCATAGAGGCATTAAATAATAGAGGAAGTCCTGACTCAAGAGTCATTGCTATTTTTTCACTATTTACTAGTTAGTCACCATTTGTAATGGACTTTTGTATAACTAGAATTTTAAGGGACAGAGCTAAGTCTGACTAATATAAATATAAATATAACATAAATAAAAGCTTATGCCATAACTTGTTTAGCCATTCCCTAATTGAAGGGTAGATCATCAGGTTCCAATTTTTTGCTACCACAAAAAGCTGCTATAAATGTTTTTGTACATATAGGCACTTTTAGAAAATTTAATCTCTGAGATACAGACACAGTAGTGCCATTACTGGGTGAAAGGGTAGGCACAGTTTTATAGCCCTTTGGGCATAGTTCTAAATTGCTCTCCAAAATGATTGGATCAGTTCACAGCTTCACCAAAAATGCTTTAGTTGGGGCAGTTAGGTAGCATGGTGAATAGAGTATGGGCCCTGGAGTCAGGAGGACCCGAGTTCAAATCTGGCCTCAGACACAACACTTACTAAGTGTGTGACCTTGGGCAAGTTACTTAACCCCAATTGCCCTGCCTTTCCCCCTCCAAAAAGACAAAAAATACCCAATGCATCATTTGTACCTATTTTTACCTCATCCCCTCCAGCATTTGTCATTCTCATAGGTGCTTTTCTCTAATCAATAATGCTTTCAAGCATTTTTTTATTTGACTATAGATAGCTTTGATTTCTTCTTCTGAAAAGTACCTGTTTGTATCCTTTGACCATTTACTAGCTGGGGAATGGCTCTTATTTTTATAAATTTGACTCAATTCTATATTCAGCATATATTTGAGGAATGAGGGCTTTATCAGAGAAACTTCCCATAAATTTTTATAGTACTTCATTGTCTATGGCACCTTATAGCAATAATTCCCTGGTTATCTATTTTAAGTAGGTCTGTTTTTGCTTTTGCTTTGTCTGAGATTTTGAGTGTTACCTTTGCCTTTTTTTTACTTCAGCTGAAGTATATTAGATTAGATTCCAGCATCTTATTTTAACTCTGTGTGTCTTTCTGTTTCAGGTGTGTCTCTTGTAAACAACATATTGTTGAATTCTGGTTTCTAATCCATTCTGCTATCTGTTTATCTTTTATGGGTGAGCTTGTCCCATTCCCTTTCACAGTTATGATTCTTAACTATGTATTTCCCTCCATCCCATTATCTTATATTTCTTCCCTGTCACCCCCAGTCTGTCTGTCTGTCTGTCTCTCTCCCCCTCTTCCTCTTCCTCTAAAGTCTATTTTGCTTCTAATCACTGCCTCCCTTAATCTACCCTCCATTTTTATCATCTCACCCCTTTCCCATCCTCTTCCTCTCTTATCTCCCCATTGGGTAAGTTACATTTCTATACACAAGGGAGTGTATGTATATATATTCTTCCCTCTTTAATTCAATTCCAATAAGAGTGAGACTGAAGTATTGCCCCTGCAATTCCTCTTATTTTAAAAGCTCTTCCTTATGCACCTAAGTTATACAAGAAAAACTTCCCCATTCTACCTTTCCCATCCCCCTTCTCCCAGTACATCCCTTTTTCTCCCTCCACTTTTGGAGGATCATTCAAATATAATCAACTCACACCCATACCATCTCTCTATGTAAATTCCTTTTAACTTCCCTAATAATGATAAAGTTCTTAGGAATTATGGGCATCATTTTCTCATATAAAAATGTAAACAGTTTAACTTTTGA
The DNA here is from genome assembly GCA_011680675.1 of Gymnobelideus leadbeateri. NCBI lineage: Eukaryota > Metazoa > Chordata > Mammalia > Diprotodontia > Petauridae > Gymnobelideus > Gymnobelideus leadbeateri. Next base: position 9,705 of record WOXC01009562.1, on the reverse strand, counting down.
GTCATGTTTACCTTTTATGCTTTTCTTGAGTCTTGTATTTGAAAGTCAAATTTTTGATTGAGCTCTGGTCTTTTCATAAGGAATGTTTGGAAACCCTCTATTTCATTTTTTTCACCTGATGGCTTATATGGTTTTGTTGAGTAGGTTATGCTTGATTGCAATCTTAGTTCCTTTAGCTTCTAGAATATCATATTCTAAGCTTTCAACACCTTTAATGAAGAAGCTGTTAAATCTTGTGTGATCCTAATTGAGGATCCACAACATTTGAATTGTTTCCTTCTGGTTGCTTGAAGTATTTTCTCTTTAACCTAGGAGCTCCGGAATTTGGATATGATATTCCTGGGAGCTTTCATTTTGGGATCTCTTTTAGGAGGTGATCAGTGGATTCTTTTAATTCCTATTTTATCTTCTAGATATAAGATATCAGGGCAGTTTTCCTTGATAATTTCTTGAAGTACAATATCTAGGCTCTTTCTTTAATCATGACTTCTGGGTAGTTCAATAATCTGGAAATTATCTCCCTATCTTTTTCCAGGTAAGATGTTTTTCTGTTGTGATATTTCACATTTTCTTCTATTTTTTCATTCTTTTGATGTTATTTTATTGTTTCTTGATATCTTCTGGAGCCATTCCATTTGCCCAATTCTAATTTTTAGGAAATTATTTTCTTTAGTGAGATTTTGTGCCTCTTTCCCCATTTTGCCAGTTCTGCTTTCGAAGAAGTTCTCTTCAGTGGATTTTTGTGTCTCTTTTGCCATTTGGCCAATTCTGCTTTTAAGGTGTTATTTTCTTCAGTATTTATGTGCCTCTTTTACTGAGCTGTTCATTCTCTTTTCATTTTCATTCATCTTCTCATTGTTTCCTAATTTTTCCTCTACTATTCTAATCTCTGTCTTTAACTATTCCAGGAATCCTTTTTGTGTTTGGATCAAATTATCATTTTCCTTTGAGTCTTTGCTTGCAGCCATTTTCACTTTGTTGTCTTCTTCTGAGTTTGTCTTGGTCTTCCCTCCCATCATAGTAGCTTTTAATGGTCTAAACCTTTTTGCTTGTTTGTTTGTTTGCTCAGTTTTCCAACCAATTTTTTTTAACTTTGAACTTTATGTTAAAGTTGGGCTTTGCTCACCTGGGGGTGAAGAGGCACTGTCCCAAGCTTCAAACTTTTTTGTGCTGTTGTTTTCTGGGGGTCTGCAAGTTTTTGGTGTTTCTAAGATGGTGTGATCCTGGGAGTGATGGTGTGATCCATTGTTGGAGCCCTTTAAGACTCTACCCGAACTCTGAGAACCCACGGAAAACTCAGGCAAAGGACAGAGCAACTCAAACAGGGTTGGAGGCACCTGAGCGTGTATTCTACTCCCGTGATTTTGGGGTACTGAGTATGCGTTGCTAACAGGGGAGCACTCCCCTGCCATGAGAAGCCTGTTACTGCTGAGGCACGTGGGGGAAGAGAGTCGGGAGAGGGGAAAGAAGATAAAAGGAGGGAGGCAAGGTGAAAGAGGGGGGAGGGAGAGAAGAGGGGATTGTGAACGAGAAAGAGATTAAATGGCAAGACATTACATCTTGGTGTCGGGACTCCTTTGTCTGTTTTGGAGGAGCAGTCTCCCCCAAGGGGTTTGTGGGGGTGAACCAGAGGTCACAGTGGGGCGACTGGAAAAGGAACTCTCCGAGGGGTCACAGTGGGGCGACCATAAGGGTCGTAGTAGGGCGACCAGAATCGCGGAAGGCGATTGGAGTGCTGCAGAGGTGGCTGGAGAAGTGAGTTTGACGTCTGCCCTGAAAGGAGGGCCCTAACAATCCATGCACTGGTTTTTACCCAGGAAGTGTTTCTGGTCTTCTGTATCCACAAGGGCTAGCACTCCTCTTTGCTTTGGTACTGTGACCAGGGCCCCTGCTCCCTTGTGACCAACCACCAGTGTTCCTCTCTGCCCTGGACCTGCAATTCAGAACTGTATACGGGCAATAGAATTGCCAATAAGCACTAGTTGTACTCCCAGCAAAGGGTCCCCTGTAATTTCTTTCTGACCAGATATCTGACTGCTTCTGCCCCCATGGACTGAGAACTCCTGAAACTGCTACTGCTGCTGCTGCAGCCACTGTTGCTACCACTGTGTGTGGGCTCCAGACAGGCCTCCACCCTGGTTTTAGAGATTTCTCCTGCTGACCTCTTAGGTTTTCTTATGGAACTGCCATTCTAAAGTCTAATTTGAGGCATCATTTTAAGTTACTTGGAGGGGAATGTTGGAAGAGTTCAACTAATACCCCATGTTGGCTCTGACAAAACTTCCCTGTTAGATTGCAAGAAATCACTCATACCAAAGGGAGGCTTAATTGATAAGGGTTTAGTTAGCCTATTAAATGTTAAATAAGCATGCCTTGAAAAAATTATATTAACATAACTCACATCTCTCCACATAGCTCCTAGTTGTTGTGGGCATGGACACTTTTTATCTTGTTATGGTTTCAATTTATGACCATATTCATGTTTTCTCCCCTTTAGAAAGTCTTGTGTTCTGGTAAAGAACTTAGTTCTGTTTTATCTTTTTCCAGGACCTGCTATGTTCCTTCCTTCTCTTGGTCCAGATTCATAACACAGCTCCTGACTCTGAACCAAGAATACAGATTTCTCAACCATTCAACCTCTACCACCACCAACCAAGACTCTGCAACACTCACCTTAACTGCCATCATTAGTATTTGTTGACTGCCTGGCTAGCTCAGTTCCATCTGGGCACTTCAGGTGTAGGCTGGCAGTAGCAGGTAAAATTATCATTGCTGAGGCAATATCCATTAGTGGACAAAACAATGTACAAACCCATGAAATCTATTAGTCAGTCTTGCTTGCTTTCTAGTTATCACTTCCTGAGCCAAGTACTAGCTTCTTCCAATTCTTTCTCTTATTTGAATTGATCAAAGAGAGAAAGCTATCTGGTGACTCTTATTATCCTAAGTATGCACATGAATAGAACTATTTTAAAACGGGAACAGTTAAGATTATTACTTAAGATAGACATGTCTTTTTCTAATTTGGATAATAAATGATTAGAAAATAGGAGTTTCCCTATATAAAAGTAAGAAAAAGATAGCTGAATTCTAGGTAAAACATTCTTTCCAGGCAAATACTCCCTGGCCTACAACTTTTTTTCCTGGTAGACTATATGCTATGGATAGTTTGAATTTATATCAGAAACGTCAATTTGGTTAAATATAAGAAAAATATAAATATGACAGACAATGCTGATAACAAAAACAATACCATTATATCAATAGATGCTGAAAAGTCTTCTTTACAAAATTCAACACTTGTTTCTGTTAAAAACAACAATAGAAAGCATGGGATATGTCCTTAACATGTTGAATAGTCTATCTAAAACCCATAAACAATATTACAAGTAATGGAGAAAACCTAGAGACTTTACCAGTAAGACCAGGGATTAATCAGGGATGTTTATTATCAATACTATTATATTATATAGAACTAGACATACTTACTCTAGAAAAAAATAATGCTAGAGAAACCTAAAAAGTTAATTAAAAGTTAATTAAGATAATTAACTTCAGCAAAGTAACAAAATATAAAATAAACTCACATAAATATCAACCCTTCTACACATTATCATTTAAACCCAGCAGAAATGGAAAGAAATATTCCATTAAAAATAATTTCAAATATAATTATTATTAACCAACATAGTACTTTAAAAGGTTTACAAAGCACTTTTACAAATATTCATTTGATCCTTACAATATTGAAAAGTGAATGTTGGGGGGCAGGTAGATGGTGCAGTGAGTAGAGCATCGGCCCTGGAGTTAGAAGGATCTGAGTTCGAATCCAGCCTCAGACACTTAATGCACACACAAACAAAAACCTAGCTGTGTGACCTTGGGCAAGTTACTTAACCCCAATTGCCCTCCAAAAAGCAAAAAAAAAAAAAAGTGAATGTTATTGGTATCCTTATTTTCCAGATGAAAAAAATGAGGGATACAGAAACTAAGTTATTTCTGTGGGGTCATATAAACAATAAGTATCTGAGGCAATATTTGAATTAAGATCTTGCTGACCCCAGATCCAGCCCCCAAGCCACTTCAGCTAGTAAATATTTGGTTGTCTACCTGCCAAGACACACACAGGAACTATATGAATACACCTACAAAACACTGTTTAGAGAAATATTGGAGAAATGGGGGGTGGAGCCAAGATGGTGGAGTAGAAACAGCATTTCCAATGTGCTCTGCCACACGCAAATTTCAAATAATATGAAAGGGGACTCTGAACAACTTCTGGAGCCACAGCACCCACAGAACGGCACAGAGAAGCTAACCTCCTGCTGAGGACAGCCCAGCAGCCCTTCAGGAAGCGGCCAGCCCAGCGCTCTGAGAGCAGGCAGCACAACGCACTGGGAATCAACAGCACAGCACGCGGAGCCAAGCCCAGGTCCACGGTTTTAGCCCAGGGCGGCCGAGCCTTCAGCTGGCTGGAGAGACCCCAGAACACCAGCAATTGTGGCGATTCCAGAATTATCAGCACAGATATGCCTAGGACAAAGTGAGAGGTTAGTGCCCTATGGACTTTGGGACCAGTATTTGGGGAACTTATTGGCTTCCTCCCCTGGGGGCGAAAAGCTACTGAAGAAACAGCAGCACAGAAGCCATTTTGCAGTGTCAGTAGTGGCTCTAGCTCCTGGTCTGCAAACTGTAGGGAGATCTAGAAATCAGTCTGGGGGTTAATCGCTTTTGCTTTAAACTGCCTGGATCTGGATTGTGGTCTGGGGGGGAAGTTTGGGGTGGGTATCCAATTTGCCAGAGTGGGTGGAGGCTTTACAGAGGCCACCCAACTGGCAGAAGTTGTGAAGACCCCACGTTTGGGCGGAAGCTCCCCTGTCTGGTGGCAGAGTCCTACTGTGGCAACAAGCCCAAAAATCAAGTAATTAAGTGGCAACATGCCTAGGCAAATGAAACAAAATAAACAGAAAAGTTCAACATTGGACTCCTATTCTAGGGGCAAAGAGCCTCAAAGCATGGAGGAAGACTGTGAGGTCAGAACTCCTGCACCAAAAGCCCCAAATGAAAATACAAGCTGGCTGCAGGCCATAGAGGACCTTAAGAAGCAGATAAGAGAAGTGGGGGAAAATTTGGGAAGAGAAATGAAAAAGATGCAAGAAAAGTATGAAATGACAGTCAACAGCCTGACTGATGAAAATAAACACCTTAAAAAATAGACTAACTCAAATGGCAAAAGAGGCTCAGAAAGGCAATGAGGAGAAGAATGCCTTAAAAAGTCGAATTTGCCAGATGGAAAAAGAATCTCAAAAGCTCACTGAGGAGATTCATTCCTTCAGAGTTAGACTGGAGCAAATGGAAGCTAGTGACTTTATGAGAAATCAAGATGCTGTTAAGCAGATCCAAACAAATGAAAGAATAGAAGGCAATGTGAAATATCTCATGGGAAAAACCACTGACCTGGAAAATAGATCCAGGAGAGACAATTTAAAAATTATTGGACTACCTGAAAGCCATGATCAAAGAAAGAACCTAGAAATCATCCTTAAAGAAATTCTCAAGGAAAATTGCCCTGATGTTTTAGACCCAGTAGGGGAAATAGAGGTTGAAAGAACCCACCAATCACCTCCTGAAAAAGATCCCAAAAAAAAAACTCCTAGGAATATTATAGCCAGGTTCCAGAACTCCCAGATCAAGGAGAAAATACTACAAGCAGCCAGGAAGAAACAATTTCAATATTGTGGAAACACAATCAGAATAGCTCAGGAACTGGCAGCTTCTACACTGAGGGATGGAAGAGCATGGACTATGATATTCCAGAAGGCAAAAGAGCTGGGATTGAAGCCAAGGGTCACCTACCCAGCAAAACTGAGTATCTTGTTTCAGGGGAAAATATGGTCATTCAGTGGAATAGAGGACTTTCAAGCATTCTTGATGAAAAAACCAGAGTTGAATAGAAAATTTGACATTCAGACACAAGAAGCAAGAGATGCTTGAGAAGGTAATCAAGGAAAAGAAATCAAAAGGAATTTATCAAAGTTGAACTATTTACATTCCTACATGGAAAAACAATAACTGTGTTTGATGAAACCTTTCTCATTATGAAAATAATTGAAGAAGGGTACGTGGCATATGTTCACAGGTATACATGGATAGAGGACACAGGTTGAATTTGATGGGAAGGGATGATTTTTTTTTTTGGAGGGCAACTGGGGTTGGATGACTTGCCCAGGTTCACGCGGCTGGGTTTGTGTGTTGGGTGTCTGGGGCCGGATCTGAGCTCAGGTCCTTCTGGCTCTGGGCCCGGCACTCTGCTCGCTGCGCCACCTAGCCACCCCAAGGAAGGGATGATTCTTAAGGGGTGAAGTCAAGAGGTGAGAGAGGAAAGTGGCAAGAGGAGATGGAGAGAGACAGGGTAGGGTAAACTATATCATGTAGAAGAGGCAAGGGGAAGTAGTTGCAGGGGAGGGGAAGAACAGGAAGGCAAAAAGGCAAAAGCATATTCTCATTGAAGTTGGCTCAAGGAGAGAATCACATACATACTAAATGGAATATCTTACCCTCACTCTCCTGAGTAGGGGAAAGGAGGATGAGATGGGGGATGATGGAGGGGAGGGCATTCTGGAGGGAGGGGAGGTTGGAAGTACCCACTATCAAAGAGGGACAGGATCAAAGTAGAGAATGGACCAGGTGGGAGGTGAGATGGGTGGGAGGGAAATATAAGCAGTCTTTTACAATATATCTACTATGGTAATGTTTTGCATAGCTATACATGTACAACACATACTGAATTGCTTATCTTCTCAGAGGGAGTGGGTGACAAGGGAGGAAGGGAATGGATCTGAAAATCAAAGTTTTAAAATTAAATGTTTCATAAGATGTCCAGGCATTGGGGCTCAGAGATTCACCTTGCCCTAATGGCAAAGTCGAAGGGGGTATGGGAGAAGATATGGGAGAGAGCAGATTGGATGAGGGGATATCTAATGGGACTGCTATTCTGGGGTGGTGGGTAGGGAAAAAATGGGGGAAAAATGTAACTCATAATCTGGTGGAAATGAATTATGTAAACCAGAAGTTAATAAAGCATTTGTTTAATTATAAAAAAGATAAGTTCGGGTCTTAAAAAAAATTAATTGGAGAAATAATAATTGTTCATGGTTAGGCCATACCAATACAGTAAAAATGACAGTACTACCTGAATTAATATATTCAGTGTCATAGCAACCAAACTACCACAGAATTGCTGTGCTGAGCTAGAAAAAGTAATAACAAAATTCAACTAGAGGAACAAAAGATTCTCAAGGGGAGAAATGAAAAAAAGTAGAAAGGAAGGGGATCTAGGAATACCAAATGTCCACCTACCCTACAAAAAGTAGCCATCAGAAGTATTTAATACTGATTTAAAATAGAAAGTTCAATCAGTGGAACAGATTAGGTACATAAGGCAAAATAAAATAGTAGCATATTCTTAAACCCAAAGATAGAAACTACTGGGATAAGCTCTCCCTGTTGAACAAATAGTGCTAAGAAAAGTAGATAGCCTTCTGGGAGATAATAGTTTTATATCAATATCTCACATCTTCTAACATAATAAACTCCAAAACTCCAGGTTACTTCATAACATAATAAACTCCAAAACTCCAGGTTACATCATAAAGAAAGAAATTAGAAGAGTAAGAAAGAAAATATCTTGTATAGTTACGTATAGAAGAATTAATGACCAGACAAGGCATAGAGAGGATTATAGAAGATAAAATAGTTTTGATTACATAAAAGTGAAACATTTTTGCACATACAAAATAAATGCAATTAAAATCAGAAGGGACACAGTAAACTGGGAGGTTTTTTTTGCAGTAAAGTTCTCTGCTACTGACACGGAGGTGCTTGGCACCTATCCTTAAGACTATTCCTTGATAGTGCCACATTTTCTTTCTTTTTTTTTTTTAAAGCAAGGTTACACGGCCAGTCATTATTTGTGTGTGGGTGCTCATTTTCTGAGGCCAGATCTGATCTCAGTTCATCCCAACTCCGAGGCCAGTGCTCTTACTCACTGTACGACCTAGCCGACCCATAGCACCACATTTTCTAGTATGGTGCCTATCATAGCAATGGACAGAGAAGGTGTCGCAGTAGATGGAGTGCTAGGTCTAAAGTCTGGAAGACCTGAGTTCAAATCTGGTCTCAGACTCTTACTAGCTGTGTGACCCTGGGAAAGTCACTTAACCTGTTTGCCTCAGTTCCTTCTGCTATAAAATGGGGATAATAACAGTACCTCCTTTGCAGGATTATTGTAAAGATCATATGAGATGTATGTAAAGCTCTTAGCATGGTTCCTAGCACATCGTATATGCTATAGAAATGCTTTTCCCTTCCTACCTGTTGGCAAACAAGTCCTGAAATGTTTTCACAATTTCGGTAAGATATTGTAATAAGATTTGTTTGTTCATGTTAGTTACAGCAAATGCCATTTAAAGAAATATCACTGGTTTAAAAAAAAAAACCTGATGTGCTGGTTGCATTCTCTGTCATCAGTCTCTAAAAGGACTTTTAAAAATTCCAGTCTAAGGGTCGGCTAGGTGGTGCAATTGCGTAGGCCCTGGAGTCAGAAGGACCTGAGTTCAGATCCGGCCTCAGACACTTAATGCACACACAAACAAAAACCTAGCCGTATGGCCTTGGACAAGTTACTTAACCCCAATTGCCCTCCAAAAAGCAAAAAAAAAAAAAGAATTCCCGTCCAAAGTGATTCTACATTCCTAGATCCTAGATCCTAGTTCCATGTAATTCAGCTCCTTTGGATTTAGGATCAGAAATGTTCTATGCAGGTCACATAATTTAGCAGCTTAAAATTTCCAAAATTCATTTTTATGTGTAAAATAGGGATAATGATCCTTTTAATGTTCATCTTAAAGGTGATTTGGGAGACTCACTTAATTCCTCTAAACCTCAGTTCCTTCATCTGTTATTTGGGAGCAACGCTAACAACAATTACCTCATAGAATTGTGAGGGATGCACTTAGCAAATATTAAAGCATTATATAAGTTTGAGTATTTTATTATTGTTGTTGTTGTTCAGTCATTTTCAATTGTGTCTGACTCTTTGTGGTCCCATTGAGATTTTCTTGGCAAAAATGCTGGAGTGGTTTGCCATTTCCTTCTCCAGCTCATTTTACAGATTATTATTAGGGTTATTTTATTGTAAAGACAAGAAAATAATCTAATGACATTTTTTACATTAAATTATCCAGGGTTGGAATTACTTTTTAAAAATCACATGTGTGCAGGGATATGTGCATACATGTGTGACTATGTACATATGTACACATACATGTGTGTGCATATATGTGTGTGTATAAAAATTTTAGGAGAGAGCCTTAAGGACAGGAAACCATATTTCTGTACACCACATTTCTAGGAAGCAGGGAAGGTAGAGGGCAGAAAAACAGCCTCTTTTCTGGACAAGGGCCCCCAGTGAATTAAGGTTAAATGGATTTACACTTACAGGACCCCAGGTCTCTAATTGGGGACTTTAATTCCTGTAATCCAGAAGGATTTAGAACAGATGCTTCTAGATTACTGCCAGAGCCCACAGGTGACCAGTAAGGAAAAAACAATTAGTGTCTGAGTCACCATTAGACAGAAAAGGGCAGCTCAATGAAACCTAATGCAGGCCCAGTCAGTGGGGGACAGAAGGGGAGAGAGCAGCAA